>JACEGR010004136.1:0-91896 GCA_014170235.1 Listronotus bonariensis
TCACAAAGTCAAACAAATGTTCCTAAAAGCTATTCCTCAGTTACCAATCAATAGCAATTCCCATCGAAAGAGCAGGCAATCGTTTTTGGTGCAATGGAAAATACTCCATTACATGACTACCTAATTCCTTTAGGTACTATGATTCAACCAAAAAATATTCTCTTCTCATCCCGTTTATCTAATAACATAATCTGTATGTACCTTTCAAATAAACAAATAGTTGACGATTTTATGAATAAGCACGGTTTTATTACCATAAGAGGCAAAGTTCTGAGGGCCCGTCGCGTCGTCTTATTACACCAGCGGAAAGACTAGTTCTTTCCAACGTATGCCCAACAATTCCGCATACCCTACTTGTCAACGAATTACACAAAATGGGCCTCAACCTTGTCTCACCGATAACATTTCTTAAAATAAATGCCAATCTACCAGAATATAACCACATTTTAAGCTTTCGCAGACAAGTATATGTAAGCTCACATGACATACAAGTGCGAGACTCAATAGTTGTTGAGTTTGATAATACCTCATACAGAATATTTATTTCATTGGATGCAAAGAACTGCTATACCTGCAAAAACCTGGACACTTAGCTTCAGCATGCACCGAATCCAGATTTACATATTCCACCATATCACAGAGTGATATGGGCACACCCATAGAACCCTCAATGATAGAAACCCACAGCACCAGAACCTGTAAACAGTACTATCGCTCAGACAACCACTCCACCACTCAACCTACATGCTACATCAGCTCTCTCACAGCAATTAACCCCTCAACCAAACCAGTACTCCTCACCCAACGCTGCCCAACCAGGCTCAACCTCAAAGAAAAGTGAAACTCAGGAATCAAAAACTAAACGTACTATTAATGAAATACTCACTCCCGAAGCCGAGGCTACTAACAAAAAGTCCGAAAATTTTGTAATACCAAAAGGTACTAGGTATCTGAAGAAATCAAAGTTTAATCAACCCACTCAACCTTCTATACAGTTACAACCAGCCAAAGAGTTCATAGACAACCATTCTCCACCATTTATTCTCAATTTCGACCAATTTAGCCTTCTTCTTAACAACACTGTAGGTTCATCAGATACTATTGCAATAATTAAAGAATATACCCCGAATATGGTAGCCTTAACCTACCTACTAACACAAGTTTATCCTCACATCAACGACAGATCCACAAAAAGTAGAATCACCAAATTAAAAAAGAGGATCTTTTCATACCTGGGTGAGGAGGTTTCAGAATTTGAGAGCGACTCATCACAGGATTACATACCCTAAAGAAAACATTACTTTACATTATTGCTTCTAAAATGGCGTCAATTATTTAATGGAACATAAATGGTTTATTGCATCGCCTTGCTATGCTAAATATTATTATTGCTGACCACAACTCCAGATATTATTTGTTTGCAGGAAACAAATCTCACACATCAAAAAACATACGAACCAAAAAAATTTAACTGTTTTCGTAAAGATAGGCAAAACAATAATCACGCTAGTGGCGGTGTCGCCACACTGGTCAACAGATCGCTCGAAGCCAAAGAATTTCCTGTAATCACTAATTTAGAAGCTCTAGTTCTTAAAATCGATTTCACAAGCACATACTACATTTGCAACATCTATTTACCCCCAAATTCACGAGTAACTTACAACGACTTGCAGCAATTAATAGACCAAATACCTACACCTCGAATAATTGTCGGCGACTTCAATGGACATAACACAATGTGGGGGTCTCTACATTCAACTCCAACAGGAAAGATAATAGAAAATTTATTAACATCCCTTCCACTGAATTTTTTAAATGATGGCTCGGCAACGTGATTTAGTACAACCACAGGAGAATCGTCGGCTATTGATTTAAGTTTATGCGACCCTGCTAATACTCCTCGTCTTTCCTGGGAAGTTTTACCTTACACTTATGGTAGCGATCATTATCCGATTAAGATTGTGGATTCCTCTTCTTTAAAATACTCCCCACAATTACATATGCCTAAATGGAGAACTGAATCAGCTAACTGGTCAAAATACTCAAACTATATTACAACAGCCATGGCAGAGTGCGAATTTACCAACAACATCGACACAACACTAGCAAATTTTAATAATATTATCAAAAGGAGTGCAGAGCTTTTTATCGAAAAAACAAAAACATTAAAAAAATCATCTTCCAGTTCCATGGTGGAATAAAGAGTGTGAAAAGACCATACGCGATAACAAAACAGCTTTAAACAAATATAAGAAGCATAAAACTACTGACAACAAAATAGAATTTAAGCGGCTAAAAGCAAAGGCACAATTAGTAATAAACTCATCTAAAAAGAGATCTTGGAATAAATATGTCTCCGAAATAAATAGTTCTACTCCCATGAACGAAGTCTGGAAAAAAGTAAAGAAAATATCCGGCCTTAAATATATACCTCAAATAAATTCTCTTAAGATTAACGATAAACTTACCTTTTCCTCACAAGTAATTGCAAATATTCTAGCAACCACCTACAAAAACATTCATCATACAATAATTATAATGCCACTTTTTTAAGCAACAAAAATAGAAAGAGAACTCGCTAACTTATTACTGGAAGAAACCTAGGAAAATCCCATTAACCTGCAACTGACGTTCCAGGAACTTTACAACTCTCTTAATGATCTCAAAAACACCAGTCCAGGTCCAGACGATATACCTGCAATATTTCTAAAACACCTGCCGACCCAAGCACAACACCATCTTCTTAAGATATACAACTACATTTGGACTAAACGTAAATACCCTACATTATGGCAACAAGCTACAATTCTTCCATTCCTAAAGAACAAAAAATCTCGCGTTGATCCTGAATATTATAGGCCAATTTCATTGACGTGCGCTATGGGCAAATTATTGGAAAAGATAATAAACGCCAGATTAATGTGGACACTAGAAAAATTTACCCTTTTAATTAATGAACAAAACGGATTTAGACAGGGCAGATCCGCTATCGACAATATTCTAGACTTAGAAAGTGATATTCACGAAGCTCTGGCGACTAAACAACAATGCATTGCTATTTTTTTGACCTAAAACGAGCTTTTAATACCTGTTGGAGGCGCTACATACTAGAAAGGTTACATTCCTGGAACATAAGAGGAACTGTCTAGCATATATTCAAAATTTTCTTCAAAACAGATCTTTTAAGGTAAGAGTTAACAACTACTTTTCTGATACTCACACAGAGGAAAACGGTACTCCGCAAGGCTCCATAATCAGCCCCACGTTATTCCTGATTGCAATTAATGATATAATTAACAACTTACAAAAACCTTTAAAGGCTCGATTATATGCCGATAATCTAGTTGTTTATATTAAAGGAAAAAATATAACCCAAATGACTGCTTTGCTGCAAACATTCCTACAACAACTAGAATCATGGTCACAGAACACAGGATTCCAGTTTTCAGCAGCAAAAACAACAGCTATTATATTCTCCAAAAAGCCTTAAATCACACACCTATACTATCATTACATAACACAAACCTATCGTTCAAATCTTCTGTAAAATTCCTAGGCATGTGGTTTGATCAAAAACTTAACTGGAAAGAACATATACGACAACTAACACTAACTTGCAACAAAAGACTTAATTTGTTAAAAACACTCTGCAACCGTAACTGGGGAGCCGATTACGCCACTCTACTTTTAGTTTATAAATCTCTCATTAGATCTAAGATAGACTACGGCTCTATCGCATACGCCTTGGCAAGTAATTCTACACTAAAACCACTGGACTCGATACACAACGCCGCTCTCAGGATTGCCCTTGGTGCTTTTCGCACTACCCCAATAGAAAGTATTTACAGTGAAACTGGTGAAATATCGCTACACCACAGACGTATGCTTTTGACATTAACACATGCGACATCAATTGCCACAAATATAAATAAACCATTGGCCGATAATACGTTTACAGAAAAATATACAAATTACTTTAATAATAAACCATATTCTGCAAAGCCCTACTACGAAAGAATTCGAACGTACCTTAATCATCTTGATACCGAATTTCCAGCAGTTTTTCCCGAGAATATCGATCATCCACCACCATGGACAATAAACGTTCCTGAATGCAACACCTCTCTAACATCTTCGATAAACATAACACAAGGAATACAGTAATCTAAAACGCATTAAATAGTTTAGTTGATACAAAATATAACTCCTTCGCAAAAGTATTTACCGACGGCTCAAAATCTGAGAATGGAGTTGGCGCCGCATTTGTATCACCGTACTCCACCTTCATGTTTAAATTTCCATCCCACACTAGTATATTCACTGCGGAACTTTATGCTCTGTACCAAGCACTAAAACATATAAACTTGTCCACTTTTTCAAAAATTTTACTTCTTACTGACTCTCTTAGTTCCCTCCTAGCAATCCAACACCTATACCCAAAACATCCAGTGGAAAAATTAATCAAAACAGAACTTTTACGAGCTCAGGAACATAATAAAAATATCGAATTTATTTGGATACCTTCGCACATCGGTATTCCGGGAAATGAAGATGCAGATGAAAGTGCGCGAAGTGCAATAACTAGTGCGAACGCCGAACTGTCTCGCGTTAGTACGCCCGGAGACATTAAGTCATTTTTTAAAACCATAGTGTTACGCCAATGGAAAAATGAATGGGATATTTCGAGAACCAAGCTTAGATCAATTAAAGACGATGTTAATCCATGGAAGCCTAGAACCAGCAACCGACGTTTACAGGTTATTCTCACACGCCTTCGTCTAGGGCACACGAGATTTACCCATTCCTATTTATTTTCTAATAGTGACCCACCCCTGTGTGATACATGTAATTTAACAAACAGCATCTCTCACATATTAATTAACTGTCCTAAATACGTTAGAGAACGATTGTCTTACAATATCCCAAACAGCCCTCTACAACTTCTTGGAAAAGACTGCCCAGTGGAAAACTTGGTGAACTATCTTAAAGCCATAGACATCTTAAACAAACTCTAATCCTAATTTATTGTACTTAGCTTATTTTGTTGTCGCTAATAACCTTAAGGTGGATGCGACTTTTTTTTCAAATAAAAAAAAAAAAAAATTCGGTTCATCTATTTTGATTCTGTCAGGAAAAGCCACTAAGATGACGGTCAGGGTTAGGTTCCGGTGCACCAGGTGTTTGGAGAGTCCTTTTCTACATGAAATTCGGAATTAGCGGCCCACCGAACGTCACCACAATGAGTTTTGGCTTGGTTTTGGTACTCCTGTCAGGAAAATTTTCAAAGATAACGTCCGCGTTCATATTAGGGTGCACCAGGTGTCCGTGAGGTGTTCGCGAATGCCACGTTTAAACTCAGCGATCCAAAAAAAACCCGGGCGCCAAGTTTCTCTCCTTCCCCACACAGGGGCGGTCATATCAACATTCCGAGAGGGGGCCATAACATCATTAAATGTCCATATATTTGCAATAAAGTGTGTTAAGGCAAAAAAATTAATCGGTTACAAAGGATGACCGCCCCTGCCCCACATTGATTTGGAGAAGATTCCGCGGAGATGACGTTCGTTGGCGTTCCTGCACTTTAGGTATCCGGGGTTCAACTTCAACATTATAATCGTCATTAGCGACCTCAAAAATCCTCTACTCCTCCTACTCCTCCCTACCTGACTTGGGCCAGTTCTGACTCTTATTCACAAAGTTATTAAATTTTTTTAGGGCGTCTTAGCAAAAAGTTTTTTTATTCATTTTTGGCTGAAGCAACACAACTTCTGGTTTGTATAAGTAAAAAATTGGAAAAAAGTTTACAAATAATTTTTAAAAGCGAATGCAAAAACCGCATTCCAATCCTGTCCTAAAAAATGTCAAACTTTTTGCTTCATTACCTCGACCAGTAGCGTAGGTAGGCGTAGGCGGTGTAGGCGATGTAGGCGGTCGCATACGGCCTCGCACCTAGGAAGGCCTCTCGGCAAGGTAGATATATGTAATGTCAGATAGGGGAAAAAATAGAAATGAAAGGGTCCGGAGGCTTTTAGGTTCATAACTTGTAATATGTCATGAAAGGGGCCTCGCATAAATGTGAAATAGTATGGAAAAGACAGATATGATAGTGTTTACAGGACTACGGACCTTTTTCTTGCTTTTTGACTTTTCTTTCGGAGGTTAAAAGAGGCCTCGCTAATAAGTTTGCCTACGCCTTATGGGCCTAGAAAAAAAAGGTGAGGACCTTTTTTTTATTTTTGCTCCAACATTTTTTTTTACACGATCATTGTCAGGGCGAATACGGCTTCGCCTACGCCAGATTTTGGTCACGCAACGCCACTGGCCTTGACTAATAACGTTAAACCGCAAATTGGTTAAGCTAGAAAAATGTTCTTGTAATTGACAAGACTTACCAACAGTGGCGTATTTACCAAAAGGCTGAGTAGGCTAAAGCCTATGGCGGCGTTTTTAGGGGGCGGCAAACGTTTTTTAGGGGGCGCAGATTTTGTTCTTATAAAAATTTTTGTGGATTTTATTTTGTACGTAGAAGTGAAAGAAATCAAAGTGAAGAGCTTTTTTTTGTTTATTTTTGCTCTTCAAAATAATTTTTGAAGGAAAAAAGGGGTGGCGAAAATAAAATAGCTTACGGGCGGCAAATATGTAAATGCGCCTCTGCTTACCAAAATAGCCGCAATCCAAAAGATTCTTTGTCATTATTGCTGATTTTTATGATGTTTAAATAACGCGCCAAATATTTGAGAATCAGATAAATCCACAAGGTTAAAAAAGCTTTAGGAGCAAAACTGTATTGTCTGTCCAATTAAATAAGGTCATTGTTTAATTTACCGACAGAAGCCTATCAGTAAACGGCAGCACTTTTCATCACTAATTGGAACTCTGGACATAAAGCCTATTTTAAAGCATTTTGCACGTAAATTTCGAACGGTTTGTTGTGTTTTAAGGGTTTTCCCGTTATGCTGGGGTTAATTTAAGCACTGACTGACTAAACAACCTAATATAGGGTATTTTTTAAATTCCGTTGAAAATAAAATTAGGAGCTTATTTTTAAATTTATTTTATGCCAAGAATTTATACAGCGTGTCTACTTAAGTTCGCACCATATGGAAAACTTTTGAATTATAAATTTTACGAAAAAAGTTATTCCTTGTAAAAAGTCCTGCATGGTTCAAAACCTTAAATGCAATAATTAGATAATAATGTTTTGGAGTGGTATACGAGGAAAGCAAAAAATATGAATTTTGCTCAAGAGGAAAATACCCTTATTTTTTAAAATATCGAAAATTTTTATAGGGAAAAGATGAAAAAGATTAGAAATAACATTTTAATATGCAAACTTGTTCATTTTTAAGAGAAGCTTCTTTCCTTATTTTTTTTATTTATATGTTAAGGGTAAAAATTTAAAATTGTACATTAGTGCATACTTATTTCAAAATGTATCATGTAAAGAAAGCTTAAGAACTATTTAAACAACGAAGAGGCACAAAAACGCTATATTGAAGAACAAAAGTTAAAAAATGGTCTTTTTTAAAATAAACCAATTTGCATATCTAAAATATATTTTTAATTCTAAACATCTTTTCTTAAAAATGTTTGATATTATAAAAAATAAGGGTACTTTTCTCTTGAGCAAAACTTTTTCCATACTTTGTTTACCACTACAAAAAATAATTATCGATGATTGCATTTTAGGTTTTAGACTATGCAACATTTTTTATAAATAATAACTTTTATTCGTAAAATTATTATTAAAAAGTTTTTCATATGGTTCAAACTTAAGTAGACACGCTGTATTAACATGGGTCCGCAAATTTTTCGTTTCTACGATACAGACAGTCAAACTTTTCAAAAACCCCAACATTTTAAAAAGCAACGTTCATTTAATTGTAATTATTTGTTATTATAGATAGAGTTCACTTTATTTTCATATTTACAGTATTTACAATCATGTGGGCGTCACAGTTGAAAGTAACCTTAACTGGCATAAACACATTGTATCTATAGCCATGGCAGCTTCAAAAAGCTTGGATTTCTTTTTCGAGCCAAAAATTATTTTTCCGCTTCTTATTTATACACTTTATATGTGTCCCAAATCATGTTTTGTTCATATCTTGAAAATATGTATATTTAATCTAATTACACCACTGGAATCTTCGTAAAAACATCTAATTATATCAGTTTAAACTTTTGTTGTAAATTAAAAGACAACGAAAATATGAGAGGGGTCCAAATTTGAAAAATAAAATTTCGCCCTGTATATCAAAAACAAAGAGGTCTTATATTTAATTTCATCAAAAAAAGCAACATTTTGTAAAAACTGCAAGTCTTTATCTCTAATAAAAACTAAGTTACCCAATGCAATTGCAACAAAATCCGGACACCCTGTACAAGTAAGGTGTTAGGTAGCACTTGTTAAAATTTAAAAAAATAATAAAATTTTGTTATGCTCTTTTGTGTTTCTAAAACGTGTCAAAAGTGCCTTTTCAGCACTTGACTGAACTGCAGTCGCATGCAGAGAAGTGGCACTTTTAGAATTAGTTAGAAAATATACTATTACAAATAATAAACTCTAAATAATTGTAATTAGATATTGTATTCCTTTAGATCACCAAAGACAATTGTAGTTTATTGGAGTTTCATTTTAGACACCCAGAACAATGCTAAATTTTTGGTCATCAGCTTGGACGCTCACTTCGTGGAATTTATAAAGCAGGTATCCATCGAGTACACACGTAAACAGTACGTATAATTTGCCGCTTCATAAATTCAGTCAAGCCAGCGTCCAAACTGATGACGAAAAATTTAGCATTGCTCTGGGAGTCTACAATATGAGCAATGCGGTTTGGTTCATCGGCCGGCAATAGAATAACAAAACAAGTACTATGATTCAGTTTCCGTTCGTTCTCGGTCGTGGTAGGACGTCGGAAGGAAGTCCATGCGGCTCTCACGTGGTATCGTGCATAGAGGATGCAGAAGACGTTCTGGTGCCCCGAAGAAGATAGGAAACTCACAGCTGGACTTTCAGAAGGCATATTTTTTCTGGAACCAGGCGCTGTGAATGAAGATTCCTATAACTTGATCTTTCCTGTTTGGCGTGCTGCACGAGATGTTTTCCAATGGTGGAGAATGGAGGCGGACGTCGCAGGGGGGTCAGCACTGAAAGAAACCGGTTATGCGCAATAACAGTGGCAGTTCCAGAGAAGATGGCCGAAATCCATGCCACTTCACAATTTCAAGACAAATAATAGTGAAAGAATCCGGAATTTCTGGGAGCTACGAGCTCGACTATCCAGATTTTTCCCTAATGAGCTGGTAAATTGGACCGAAAGGGACCAGAGCCAAGAACAAATAAACCAACCAACCAACCACTATGATTCACGCCTGTTTATATGCTGGTATTTAGTTAGATTGTCTCTTTTCTTCACATTGCCTATGTGTTATATTATTTAACTGAACCTGTATAGTGAAACTACAATAATTGTCTTTGATATCACCTTATATATTTTGACCTACAACGACTCTTGTGGCATCTACCAGTATTTATGATTGTACTACGTTGCGTATACCCTATGTTTACAAAAAAATGTAAAATTAAAAAAATATATATTTTAAGTCCCAAATACTATGTTTTTAGTTAAACTCTCACGCTACGTTTGTATCATTACTTTTACATTAGTTTCTGCTTGATGCTTGTTGACACACCACAATAAACTAAACCTTTATCAAGACCATAAAGAAAAGCCGTTTTGTCCAGTTAATACGCTTTTTGTAAATTCCATTAAGCTACAAATCGATAAATCAGAAACGATAATCTTTGATTTATTTTGACCTGTTTTAATTTGAATTTAATTGTTTTTTCCACTATACGGTTTGATGTGGGCAACAGATGGTTCAAATGGAAAATCACTCCTTTATACGTTTATTCTTTGATTTATTCCTTTTAGCATTTTGATTAAGACTAATTGTATTACGGACACGCAAAAATTGAATAAAATTTTCCATTTTAAAAAATGTCATAACCAAACATATTTTTTGTTTTAATAATTTTGCACGGTTTTATTACCTTTACTTGTATGTATGTTTGTTTATATCGGGTGGCGCGTCGCCCAACGGAACATAGGAAATCCCATGTAAATTTTTAGGGGGCTTAATTATTTGCTCCCCATACATTTTACAGAAAAAAATGTTGATTTAAAGAGACCAACCTCGTAACAAGTTTTAAAAAAATAATTAGCGAGTCTGGAATTATTTAATTAAATGTAATTGCAAAATTACCAAATTTTTGGTTCAGGTAAATCCAAACAGCAGCCACTAGCACACAATTTGATATAAGGCTGTCATGGATTTAATAAAACTTTTGCTCATGTCAGTGACAACCAGAGTTGGGTCGTATTCGAATAGTATTCAGAATACATTTTGCCGGTATTCGAATAGTATTTGAATACATTTGTGTGTTTGGTTTTGGTATTCGGCAGAATACTTTTTGGTTAGTATTCGGGATTCTGTGTATTCGAATACTTTTGAAGTATTCGAGGAATACTTCAAAACTATTACTACGAATACCGGAATGTGTAGGCAGTATTCGAATACAAAAATTGTCACGAGTAGAATACCAAAAGGAAACAAAAAGCAGGGAAAAATGAATGATTAGAAAGGACCTTTTTTTTGCATTTCAAATTTTTATCGGTTTTTCTCTTTCCAGTATTCAAATCTTTTTTTCCAGTTTTCGAATACCGATGCCGGCTATTCGTGAATACCAAGCATTCGAATCCTTTTTTTCTTCCACGTATTCAAATATTCGGTATTCGAATACTTTTTTCCGGTATTCGTATTCGTATTCGAATACCGATTTTCAGTATTCGACCGAACTCTGGTGACAACATTCATTTTATAGGTGTGTTTGGTTTTACCTTAACCAAAAATTTGGTAATTTTACAATCAAATCTGATACACATTTTATTTTTGTTATTTTTTAAAGCTCACATTAAAATTTATATTAAGTACCTTTTAAAGTACCATAGTTTATTCAAAAATAATACTTATGTATTTCTGCTAGTTGTCCAATGGACACACATTAAAGCCAACCTACTGTCTTGGCCGTCTAAGACCGCAGGTATGATAGAAAAAACACGAGTTAAATTATTTGCCAAAAAACCGACTTAACGACAATGTACGACGCCCATCGCCATTCATATTTTGATTGATGTAATTATCGCTGTTCTCCGATGGACATACGGTGCCAACTAAACAATTTATCAAACATCATTCTTTTTTTATTCCTATACCCATATATTATATTTAAAAACTTTAGGTAATTACTTAAAAGTATTTTTTAGTCATATGAAGATGTTGTTGCATTGGGACCAAGAGTAACTTTATTAAACACGTCACATTAAATCACTTAAAGAATAAATAAAAATGCAATAAATTGCGAAAATAATAACATTACCTACTTATTAACTTTGGATTTGTCTAAATTGAAATTAATAAAATAGTGACTAAAAAAACACTAAAATTCATATACAGGGTGGAAATTTTAAAACAAAACAAAACAGCTAATTTTGGAGACTCTAAGCCATTTAAGGGAAAAACTCTTGGACCCGCTAATTTTTGATTTAAATGTAAAACAGTTTTTGTTGCTTTCACCCCCTAAACTTTCTTTAAGGGAAAGAGGGGTCAAGTAATACCTTATTTTGAAGGTCTTTTGACCCAGATTACAAATGCCAAGTTTGAAGTCACTGCTATAATTTTCGTTGATATGACAGCTTATCAAAATTTTGATCTTTATTTTTTGAATGTTTATTATTAAATAACCTGTAAGGGCAAGCTACTTTAAACTAAATGGATATGTCAAGATTTAAACGATCTTCCAAATCAGATATTAATCGGGGTGTGACTCACCTCTAAAATTTAAGGATATTCAGCCTAGCCAGAAAGATTGACTGATATCCAATTTTAGAGGATCGTTTAACCCTCTATTATATTCCGTTAGTTTAAAGCAGCTTTCTTTAATACGTAATATAATATTGTACAATAACCAAATAAAAATCAAAACTTTGACATTGTCATATCAACGAAAATATTGGCAGATATTTTAAACTTCCATCATTTGTAATCAGAGACCTTTAAAATAATGTATTACTCGACCCCTCTCTCCATTTAAGATTTTATGGGCGAGTCTCTCCGCTGCTAGATAGTTGCATTTCAGGGGCAAAAGTCGCAAAAACATTTTTTCCCTAAAATAAAAATTAACGTGTCCTTTTTTTAACGACACAGTGCCAAAAATAAGTCCTGTTTCGTTTTTAAATAACCCCCCTGTATATTTTAGGTTTATAATAGAGACGGAGCGATTTCGCTCATAGACAAATAGAATAGTCCTTTGGCCAGTAATGAAATTCACTCTATGATAATGACACTTTTAAAACCACGAATACTACCACCATACATGGAAGCGGTGCGTTAAGACAGCATGTCAGTATCAAATGTTTCGGGTGTCGGACCGGGCAAATGCGTCATTTTTTGTCGGCAAGTTAACCACAATCTTTTAATGCAATTTTTAACATTGTGCCAAAAATCGTAATGGATTACTGTTACGAAACCCGCCCAATCCGATACCCAAAATATGTCAATGGGCCTTATGGTTTCGTGACTGTAACACTTACGATTTTGGCACAATGTTTAAAAATTGCATGTAAACGTGGTAAAACTTGTCCGACACCCGAAACATTTGACACTGAGATGCTGGGTTCTATTCTATTCTATTCTATTATTTTTCTTGGTTTTGGTCCCTTCAGGTCCGATCCACCAGCTTTTCCTCTTCCGGGCTATGCTTTCCAGGGCTTCGTCGGCGGAAAATCTGGATAATCGAGCTCGTGGCTCCCAGAAATTCCAAAAGGACAAAAACAATTCTACAATCGTTGCAATGCATAAACTGTCGGCTGTCAAACCAAGAGCTGCTACTGGTGTTTCGTATAACCTTTACTTTCACTACTAACAGTTTCCATGGCACGCCCATCTGTTTCGCGCCATTTGAGAAATACCTGCGTGTTCACTACCAAACAGGATACCATCAGCTTATGGGAATCTTCGCTCACAGTGCTAAGCTCCCAAAGACCGATGCCGTCAATTTAGCGTGAATCTTTCATTGATCCCCGACGGTAAAACGTCCGTACGGCACCTCTAACCGCCACCCCGGGAAGAACATTGTAGTCTTCTACGCACGTCCGCACTGTCCGGGGGTCAAATAAAGAGTTAGACCCGCTAGGTTAAAGCGCCGCTTTTATATATGACGGTATGAATATTCGTTGTAGACTTGTCTCAGGTAACCCCCTTAAAAAGGTTTTAAAAGTGGTATTATCATAAAATAAATGATCTAAATACTTTCGACATAATAAACACCTATAAACATAGTTCTGATATATATTACATGGAGCAATTGCTTTAGTAATTAAAAAACTACTTTTATTCTTTTAGTAGGGCCCTCGTACTGAAAAAATGCAAAACCGCATAAATTAATTATTCCTTGATTTCCCAATTGGTGTTAAGCAATTTTTGTTTGACAAGTTGGGAACAGCAAAGCGAGTTTCTACTGGAATAACAAGCGATGTTGCGGAGTTTAAACGGAATAAATGTCATTAGCTGCTTCGTCGCTGGAAATTCCTTTGGGTTTTTGCTTAAATAAAAGAGGGTTTTGTCATTTTCTTAGATTGTTCACCGCTTTTGTAATATTAATTTCGGCGGTTCCTTGTTTGGTGTTTGTTTACTTTTTTGTAAGTATTGTTTTAACTCCACAACCGCATTATTTAACATACATACAATTAAATAAATGTATCGGTTTTCAAAATATTCTAAATTTACTTTTCACCATATTTGTAGTAGTAAAATATACCGGGTTAGTAAAAAGTACTGCAACTTCTTAATTTTTTTAACTCCGCTAAAGCTACATTTACTAAATTTGGTATGTATATGGAAGGTATCGGACATGAAGAATCTAATAGCTAAATCAGCACCGTTGCCAGATTTCCCTAGTTTTGTGCTACACGTATTTTTTCCGATTTTTTAAATGCAATATTTAACGCAGCCCAAATTTAATAAGTTCACAAATTTTTAAAATTTTTTTTTTACGAGTTGCTGAGATATGGCAATATTACATTTTAGGTAAAAGTTTAGATGCGCTCAAATATATCTAAAACCTCTTAGGCTGCGTTAGCAAATTTTGCTATTTTAAATATGAAGATTTGCAAACCAATTATTCCCATTTAAAAAATGTTATACAGGGTGTATCAAATAATTGTTATTAGGTTTTCTATGTTAAGTTTTCCAAACAACGTCTTATAACTCGATAGAGCCGGCTGCACGCACCAAACAACATAACTTATGCGGCGTTACCTCGCTCTAAGGCGTTCAATTTAAAGCTTGAAGTGCAAGCGAGAGCGCGGAAGGAGCACAATCGGCCTCCGCGTTCGGCAGCGTTCGACATCTGTTTCTCTTCTACTTGAGTGAGCAGTCCGCGTGGACAGCTGCTATACAATAATACATTCACTAGTTTTCGTCAAGTATAAGGTGCAGTAAAAAGTGAATGTGGTGCCAATTGTTTATAGCAACGATAGTTGCGGCGATAAAGATAAGCCCAACCAATTTTTTTTAAAGTAATATACCCATATATATTTTTTTAAATCTGCAGGTATTTACATAGAAGCGTTTTTCAGTCATACAACCTATGACGATATTGTTGCGTGGGGACAAAGAGTAACTTTATAAAACACGTCACTCGAAATTACTTAAGGAATGAATAAAAGCGCAATAAATTGCAGAAATATTAACAATACCATTAGTTAGGGAATTGTCGGAATTGAAATTAATTAAATTGTGACTAAAATACATGTAAATTTATTCACAGGGTGGCAATTTTAAAACAAAACAGAGCTAAAAGGGAAAACTTTTGCACCTGTCAATTTTTGATTTTAGGGAAAAAAATGTTTTGCCACTTTCACCCCTGATCTACAACCCGTCCAGCAGGGGGCAGACTTACCTCTAAAATCTTAAATGGAATATTTGATAATTTATTTTGAAGGGCTCTTAACCCTGATGACAAATGCCAAGTTTGGAAGTCTCTGCTATTATTTTCAAGTTGGATATGACAGCTTCTCAAAATTTTTATTTTTTAGTTTTTTTAATGTACAATTAAAAATTATCCGTAAAAGCAAGCTATTTTTAACTAAGGGGATATAATAAGGTTTAAAAGTAGATATCAGTTAATCTTTCTAGAGTGGGGATTACCCTTAAATTTTTAGGGGTAAGACACCCCTCGACTAATATCTCATTTAAAAGATCGTTCTAACTCTTACCACATCCTTTAAAAGTTTAAAGTAGCTTGCTCTTACAGGTATGTTACTATTATAAATTAAAAAATAGAAATCATAATTCTGACAAGCTGTCATATCAACGTGAAATTGAGAAGCAGATACTTAAAAATTTAAAATAAAAGGTATTACTCGAGTCCTCTTTTTATTGCGAGATTCTATACGCCAGTTTACGGTGAAAGGGCAAAAATGTTTTTCCCGGGGGTCGAAAGTGGCGTGACCGCGTTTCTAACTTCAAGTGACTTTGTGTCGCAAGTGGGCTTTTTTTCTTCTTTTTATCGTCGACAATCCAAAGAGGCTTTTTAGCTTCGGACAATCAAAAGGCGTAAAGCCTAGATGCTGACGTGCCATTAGATTGTTTAAGCAAGGTAAAAGAGAAAGTTTGTTGGCACGGGACTTAAATACTTAAAGATTTGGGGGAAGGAAAAATTTCCGCGGGCAGTCAAGGGCTCTCACATTCTGGGGATAAAAGAACGAACACAGATGGGCAAGAGAGGGAAGCCTTTCTGTAGAGTGAAGGATCAATAATGAGACGAACAGCGCTTCTTTGAATAGAATCAAGAATAATGCTTCGAAAGTTGTGGGGACGCCATGCCCAGTTATGGAGAACAATATTCCAAGGAAGGTCGGATTTGTGATACAGATAAAGTGTATAAATTAAAAGGGGAAAAATATTTTTTGGCTCTAAATAAAAATCCAAGCTATTTTAAAGCTGCCGTGGCTATAGAGACAATGCGTTTCTGACAGTTAGGGTTACTTTCAAATGTAACGCCCACAAGATTGAAGATGTGAAAACTTTCGCGACAAAGAACATGATTGTGTTTTGGATGCATTAAAATGGACGAGATATTTGGCGCCCCAATCCAATATTAAATTAAGATTCTGCGAAAGAGATTTCTGCATCGCTCTATGCGTTTGTGTTTTCCAAATCAGCTTTAGTGATGGGTTTAGGAACCTGAAACTGAAGTGAAGAGCTATTATCGTCGGCGAAACTGTTATTCTTTTACTAAGGCCCCCGTATTAAAAAATGCAAAACCGCATGAATTAATTATTCCTTTATTCCCCAATTGGTGTTTAGCAATTTTTGTTTGGCAAGTTGGGAACAGCAAAGCCAGTTTTTGCTGGAATATCAATAGTAAAAGAGTACAAGATGCTAAATTTACAGTTATTCGAGCGTCATAGCGACCTATGGGCTTGCAAAGCTTGGATGATAAGACGAAAAAAAAGTTATATAATGTATACCTTTTATCGGTGCGTTCAGCGGCTATAGACTTTTATGTATATGAAAAATATTGTTATTAATTTGGCTTGTGGAAATCGTTCAAATCATATTAAATTATAAATTAGTTCGTTATCCTTGAATTATTTTCTTTAAAATAATTTAAAAAATAACCACGCTTATGCATGTCAAAATGACGTTTTTTTACAACTTAGTAGCCTTTTGAGTTTCTTTAGGTCAATTTTCAGATTAGTGGAATATACACTCTTGACATGTAATTAACTCACCCTATCTTAGATTGTTGGCCGCTTTTTGTAATATCAAAGACAATTATAATTTCACTATAATTAATTGTCTGTGGTAATATTAGTTTCGGTAGTTCTTTGTTTCCTGTGTTTGTTAAATTTTTAATAAGTAATGTTCTAACTCAATAATCGTATTATTCATAATGTTGATACAATTGGAAAAAATGTATCAGTTTTCTGAATATTTTTAATTTACTTCCACCATATTTGTAGTACTAAAATATACTGGGTAAGTAAAAATTATTGCAACTTCTAAATATTATTAAATTCGCTAAAGCTGCATTTATCAAATGTGATATATGAACGGTATTAGACATGAAAAATCTAATGGTAAAATAAGCATCGTTGCCAGATTTTCCAGTTTTGTGCTGCAGGTAGCTTTTTTCGTTTTTCTAAATACAATGCCCCATTTACTTTTATATCTTGCGCAGGCCAAATGTAATAAGTTCACAAATTTTAGAGTCTTAGTTTGACTAGTTGCTAAGATATGACAACACCACATTTTAGGGTGAAAAACTTCAGATGCGCTTAAATATATTTAAAACATCTTAAGCTGCGTTTACAAATTTTGGTATTTTAAGGTTTCTTGGTAAGTAGAATTGAACAGAGATATCGACATTGTTGCTAGATTTTCCAGTTTTTCGCTACAAGTAGGTGTTTTATATAAGTCCCCATTTGTTTTAATTGCAATAAAAAGTGCGTGTCAACTTTAGTAGGATTCCAAATTTTTAAAATTTAATCTTTACCAGTTACCAAGATATGATAACACCGCAATTTCAATAAAATTTGGCAACAATGCGAATATCACTAATAAATTTGGCTTGCCTAAAAACCTTTAAATACCAAATATTGTAAACATAGCTTTAGCGCTCATACAGATGTTTAGGCACTGATTGTACTTTTTGCTGAAAGTGTAGTATAATATATTTTAGCAACTAATAGAGTCAAAATTTTAAAAATTTAGAAACCTACCAAATTTAATTTACTTAACTGAATGCAATATAAATAAATGGGGCATTCTAAAAAAAAAATACGGAAAGCACAAAACTGGTAAATCTGGCAACAGTGTCGATATTACTTTCAATTTCACATATCCAAAACACCTTGGATACCAAATTTGGTAAATGTATCTATAGCGGTTTTAAAAGATATTTAAGGGTTGCAGTACTTTTTACTAACCCAGTATTTTCAAAAACATTTAAGTAATCCTTATCTCTTCTGTAGTTATTTCGTCTCAATTTAGTGGGTACTTTTATAAATATGTGACTTCTAGAAGCCAAATCAGATATTTTTATTTTTCAAAATTTTGCACGTAACATAGTAACATTTATAAAGTACTCAGCAAGCACAAGAACATTACCTGTGTGTTAAGCAACATACCGCGTGAAACATTAAACCTCTTATCGAATGTACTGTATACATTGTATTTGCCTATTAATGCGACTGCCAAATTTTCGCAACAAGGTCTTTTCCTGTATATTAGTCAGATGTCGCATAAAGTATTTTTATGTAATGTTCCCAAATGTACCTGACTCTAACATTGCTTAATATGTACTATAAACCTAAAATTTAAATGTAGCTATAACATTTTCTATGGATGGTAATTGTTTGGGTACACGCCAAAAATTAAATAAAGAGTACCAAAAACCAAAAAAATTTAAACAAGTAAAAAGATTACTAAAAATCGACGTTTCGGTGGGCAACTCTGCCACCGTTGTCAAGATGAAATTGAATAAAATTAATAAAAATAAAAATTAACTATTATTAAGGTTTTAAAATTTAAAATTTTTATCTTTTTATGATTCTATATTATGGTCTACAAGTTTCACCTATATAAAACTTATTGCATTAGCCAAACGCATAAAAGAACACAGATCATACATTAAAAACACAGAATTTCATAAATCGAAAATCTGCCAACACGCATTTGATAACAATCATAGAATAAACTGGGATGCTTCAAGCATTTTGCAAAGGAAATTTGTTCTAAAAAACGCAAAATCAAAGAAAGTGCGTATATATTATTAAATAAAGATAATTGTGTAGCATCAATTTCAGTTAATTTAAATAAAACTTGGTTGCATTTGCTTAATACTGAAGTATCCTTAGGAAGACTAAAAATTAACTCACTATTCCCCTTTTTTGTAATACAAACAATAAATACACCAGCAACCAGTTTTCTATGTCACTATGACACTATAATTAAACAAGCATATTTGACATTTTTGTTTTTTGGAATGTTGTGTTTGTTTTGACATTTTGTATAATTGCTTGTTTATATGGAAACAAAGAAAAAATCTGCCATAAGTTAATATCACCAAGATTACATATTGTTGCTTGACTTGTCATAATTTAGAGTAGTTTAGAGTAGTTTTACTTTTCCGCACGGCGTGCGGAAAAGTAAAACTACTCTAAAATCTTACAAGTAAGAAAGATGTATATGTAATTTAGTAATTATAGGCTATTTCATGCAATATACGAAGCCATTGCAAGTTTTAGTTTATTCTCTTTTAGTTTGTTACTTCGTAATTTTCAATATTTCAACTAAAACCCAAAAAAATAAAACATTTTTTTAATTACCCTGTATAATAATAATAAATAATTATGACAAGTCAAGCAACAATATGTAATCTTGGTGATATTAACACATGGCAGATTTTTTCTTCGTTTCCATATGAACAAGCAATTATACAAATAAATTTCAATACAAACAAGTATTTTAAATGAAAAGGCGTCATAGTATCTTCGTATTAAATAAAAAACCCGACAAAAATAATTATTTAAAATGAGTAGTTCTGATGAGGAGATACCAGATTCTATCCTGGATGCAGCAAATACCGCAAATTTGAATTTATTACCAGCAAAATCTCGTGAAAAAAATATGAGAATCAATATAGTCATTTCGAAAACTGGTGCTCCAGCAAGGGGACAAAAAAGTATTAAAGAAGAAGTGTTCTTGGCTTATTTTGCGGGTTTGCAAAAAACATATAAACCTAATACTTAATGGAGTAAGTACTCCATGTTAAAATGTGTCCTCAAAGTGAAAAAAAACCTTGATTTAAGTTCATATTATAAGCTAACGTCAGTACTTAAACACCAAAACGGGAGATACAGGCAAAAAAAAATTCAGCAAAGAAAAAGTTTCAAGATTCATGAAAGGAGCACCTGATAATATTTACCTTCTAATAAAAGTTGCTACAATTTTTGGATTAGCCGGTGCTTGTAGGAGAGATGAACTTACAAAAATAATGATTCATGACATACAGGATAATGAAAATTTGATAGTGGTGAAAATTCCTGACAGTAAAAATAACACTTCTAGAATCTTTGTAGTGTCCGCTGAAACAAAAAACGGACTTTATTTGCAATTGTACCGTAAATACGCAGGGGGACAGTCGCGTGCGGAAAAGTATCACTTTGGCACTTGTTAGGAAAATAACTATTTTTAATTTTTTATTATAATTAACTTAAAAACTATTAGGTCAAAAAATAGAACATATTTAACAAAATAGATTAAGAAATAAGTGTTACGTTTAAATTTTAAGCCTAATGTAGTGCTTTCCATTTAAATTATTAAAGTTCTTTACTACCAAAAGGCAATTTCTGCGAAACTTTTGGTAAAACCGGAGAATTAGTATATAAGGCTTATAAAACAGGTGTAAAAAAATCGCATAAGCCCTTTTCTGCCATCATGTGTTTATAAACAAATTAATAAAACATGTAATTTTTGAACTCGATTTTCTCAAAAACAAATTAGGATAAGTATAACCTAAAGTATATGTTCTTGGAATTACATGTAGAATTGACCTTTAGAAGAATATATGGGTCAATTTAAAAATATAAAAGTTACTAGCACTCTCGGTTAAACCAGATGAACCACATAAAATCTGAAACACTAGAAATCCACACCCTATCCAACCATACATCGACCAAAATTTATAATCGTGTAACACTTCTAACAAAGATGACAGGGTGGTTAGTAATCTCAAGGGCACCCGGTAAGTTTATTGGAACTTTTTTTTAATAACATAGAAAATCACCCCCAAAGTTTTGTACCATAGTTAGAAAATACCCTGTATATAAAGCAGCAATAAATTATCGTGCGTCTATTAATAGATTTGCATTTTAGGCTATTTTCATCATGAGTAATTAAAATGTTCATTACCGGCTTATTAATGGTAGGCCAAAAGTCATTTGAATGAATAATGTGAATGTATGAGTCTAAGCTACAATAACTGTTTTGGTATTGTAAAAATAAATATTAAATTAAGCTGTTTTTGCTATAATAGTCTAGATTTTTCAAAAAACTAATTATTTAAAGGGTAAGAAGCATAAGAGTTTAGGTTACAAATCTACTAATTTAAAATATTTGACTTTAAGTCAATTTTTATTTAGAAAATCTGTAGTTATGTTTTAAAATGTTTTTTGTATTAAAAATTAAAGCAGTGAAAATATTTAGATTTCTTTGCTGTGAAATAATTTTAATCCTAAATTATCCAAATTATCACCTGATGAGTAATTTATGGCCTTAAAATATAAAGTCAGTGTCTTTACGCGATACAAAATGGCGGTATCTAAAATATATGTACCTAGATACCTGATCTGAATAGCATATTTCCGAAACCAATAAAAGTTAGATGTACCTAATGTGGTATTTTCTTAAGCTCTAAAAGATTTTTTAATGGTGTCCCAGTGACATACAAGGTAAAAACATAATTTGTTAACGAGGCGTCCTGTACATTATATTACCAATAAAAAGATCCTTAAAAAAGCTTTAAGAAAATGTTACATTTAGTACATTAAACTTATTGATTTTGGAAATAGGCCATTCCTATTAGGTATTTAGTAATTTCAGTACTTATCATTTGGTATTAGGTAAAAACATTTACTTTATATCAGGGTTATAAAGTCTTACCAGGAGCTTTAAAGATGTGCCACAAGGCCCCCTTATATTAATTTTTTTTTTCACAAGATAGCACCCAGCCTCATCTTGAAATTTTTATCTGTCAGTTTCCTCTAGAATATAGTATTTACGCATACATTTTATCCCACAGTTTTATATTTGTAAATTAATTTGTTTAATATTAACAGGACGAAAGAACATTAAAGAAACGCACTATATACTATTACTGTGAAGCAACTTTAAGAACAAAAAAATTAGTGTTTTTTAATGTCTAAAATCAGAGCCTAACAATGAGAGCACAAAAACACAAAAACTTTTATTTTGTTGACTGGTGCTATCATTAACATCGGTAATTTATGGAACAATTTTTTGAATGATACCTTGTACCCGGTATCTCCACCAAATATGAGCCCCGTATACAAGGCCGATCACAAAAAATATATAATCAATAAAATCCGAGCGATTTCCACAAACTGAAATAATAACAATATTTTTACATATTTGGAAATCATTTTCTTCTTATTATCTAACCATAAATGAACAATTAGATAACAAATGGGTTCTGGCGGTAGATTGAATGAGCGCGCTAAAGCGATACAAAATACATTTAACAATAATGCATTAATTATTGACATCCTAAATATACTAGAGACTGGTCAAAAAATCTCATCTTCTTATATGGATACCCAGTCATATAGGTACCCACGGAAATAAAAAGGCTGATTACCTCGCAAACCACCCAAACGAAAACAGTATATATATAGACAAAATATTTTCACAAAGTTTATTCAAACCGCCTTGCCGCTTGACTGTTCGACCTAAAGCGCCGGAGAAAAAAACCCTATAGATCACCCCTTTTAATTTTATAACCAAAACTAACCAGTTAAACCTTTTTTTTTTAATCCCTTCAATAAACCTGAGGCTAATACACTTTATGAATCCACTTTCTTTTTTATCCATTCATAAATACAATCAGACCTTCCGACGTTGCCAAATGCTTCCATATTTTGCATGGTATAACGGACGTTTAGTATTAGTAGTCGTTTTTTTCTTTACTTTTAGGACTTCAGGTTATGCATTTACAATTTTCATATTTTTTATATTTTTCTCAAAAAATATGAGAAAAATGTAATTTTACTTAATTTTACATGTGATGTTCAGTTTCATTAACTCGTTATAATTAATTTTACTCCCACCCAGCACCCCTTTTCACCCCTGGTCCCGTAAGTTTGTTTAATGAAATTTTTTTTTAAACGGAATATTTTGGATATGCGCTACTAACGTTTTATTTAGAAGAGTGTCTAATTAAAAAAACCTTAAAATGGCAGAAAACCGTATTAAACTGTAACCGTTATTACCTTACCAAACCAAACAATTTTTATTAAGTGAGGGCCTTTTAAAAATTCAAAAAATAGAAGTAATATTATGCTTCTAGGTAGGTGATTTTCGATGTAAAAATATTGTCAAAACGGTATAATACATATAGCAGTGAGGAAAAGTACATATCACACTAGTGTTACAAGTAAAAATCATCCTAGTGTTGCAAAGTTCTCAATTGCTTTTAATTTTTTTTTGGTAAATAATTTGTGGTCGAAAAATAGTGTACAGTACTCGTGTGAAAATGAGTTTTTACACTCGTGGGTTACAATATTCCCACTCTTGTGAAATTAGTCATTTTCCACACTTGGAATGTAATATACTATATATACTATGAAAAACTACTCTGTCCTTGCACAATATAATACAAGTTAAGATTACTTCGAAAGAAATAAAATAATGAAATATTTAATATAAAGGTACTTACGATACAAAGGTTTCAAACTCTAAACAAAGGTTCATTGCGTCTCAAAAATGTGGTAAATAGTTTACCAAAATGTGGTAGGTAAACAGTTTACCAAAAAACTTACTGATAAACTTGCAGAAAATCTGATAAAAACGCTTATAGCAGTTTATAGCTGTTAACCACATTTTTGGTAAACTATTTACCACATTTTTGAGATGCAACCATTGGCCCAGTTCTCGTCTGGAATCTTGTTAAGATTTTATTTTATTGGATTAAAATAATTTCAACCGAGAGCTAATAGACCTTTGTTTAGAGTTTGAAACCTTTGTATGGAAAAGTACCTTTATATTAAATATTTCATTATTTTAATTCCTAAAAAAATCTTAAATTTTAAAAACACGTTTATGTTTTATTGATAATTTTTATATATATTTTTTTCTTTGGTCAACTTACGAAGACTAAAAGCCTAAATACTAACCTACCGTGGGTGTCTAAGGCAGGGTAAGAACAAATTTGTTTATTGGGGACTTAAAAACTTGTAGATTTGGAGGGAAAAGGAAGACCTCCGCAGGCAGCAGATTCAACAATCTAAAAACTTTAGGAATAAAAGAACGATGGGTCCCGTCCAGTTGGACCATATAGGGATGCATACGTGCGGCACTAGGAGTTTCTTTGTGGGGAGCTGCAAGTGGGGGACTTATACTGGACAATTCCTCGGAGCAGAAGCTGTAAAATTACCTATAAAAAAACTATAGATTCCCTACAGCCCCTACGATGGGCAAGAGAAGGAAGCCTCTTTGAACAGAAAGGATCGTTAATAAAGCAAACAGCTCTTCTTTGAATCCAATCAAGGATGCTTAGTGTTGTGGGGGCAATATTTCCCAGATATGAGAACAATATTCTAGAGCGGGTCGGATTGGCGATACATACAAAGTGTATAAATTGAGAAATGGAAAAATAATGTTACGCTCGAATGAGGTCATTCTCAAATGTCACGCCCACAAGTTTTAATGTGTCTTTGCTCTGCAGAACTTGGCCGCTCATAAGTAAAGGTTAAGTATTTGATGACTTTTCCGCGACATGGAACATGATTGTGTTTTGGATGTATTAAATTACACAAGATTTTAGGGATTAATTAGATATTTGGGTTTTGTCGATAAATAGCGGGATATACAGGGTGTTTCTAAACAAATGCAAGAAGATGGTGATTTTTTATCAAAAAATAAGAAAAAACCTTACATAAACATATGTTCTAAACGTCTTAGTTTTTAAATTACAGAGGTGTTAAAATTTAAAAAAATATAATTTTTTTAAATATCCTAACCATTCTTAACCCAATTTTGTTTTAATTTGGTATTATTATTAATAACATTAAGGGGTAATTTATCACTTACCTAATTACATTTATAGTAAAAAGCGTGGGGTGCTTAATATATTAAATGTTATAATTATTATATTTGCCAATATCTATGATGGAAAAGTTATGAAAAATAGTAAAATGCACCCCACGCTTTTACTATGAAGTGACAATATTTTTTTTAATGAAAAATTATTTTCTAATTTTTAGTTCGGTTGCATATAAAAAGCGTGTTTTTTTAGTTTTTTTAAACTATTATTTATTTTTCATTTTTTAGTTCGATATGCATTTATGTATGTATAAAAGTTTGAATGTTGCCAACAGATGGCAACCCACTAAAAATTTTTTTTTCGCCATTTTGTCAAGAGTAGCAAAAGTTTTTCAGATGGACTTTCTGAAAATAACCTAATATAAAACTTGAGTAAAATCGATTCAGATCGAACTCTTGAAATGGCCGGTGGCTGGTACCACTGGGACGTACAGGTGACAGATGACACTTGGTGGTATCAAGCAGTGGTTATAACAATATAATGGAATTTTTTTTCCCTGGCGATCCAAACGCAGGATAACGGGATAACTGTTTGCAGATTATTGCATTGTCATGGGTCCTTAATACGTGCAAAGTTTCAAAGAAATCGAATAGCTGGAAGTTGGTTAAAACTAGGCCCAAAGATTCCGTTACATTCATAGATGGATAGATAGATGGATAGAAGGCTACTGACTGTGTAAATATATAAAAATTTTTTGCTTCCTTAGATTAGGCAAATAAAAATGCTTTTGCGGGATCCTTTTCTTTTGAATTAGGTTTTATAATTTTTAATTAGCAATTATGTAACATAAATAAAATATTTAGATGTAAATGATCCAGCATATCCTAGTATCCTACTTTAACTAGGCTCTTTCAAATTTCTTATGACACGGGTATTTTTCCAGACAGCTGGAGAGTGCACGTGTCTAGCCTATTCCCAAGAAAGATATCTAAATCTCTTCCATCCAACTATAGACCTATTTCACTCCTCTCAATGCTTTGTAAAGTAATGGAGAAATCCATTAACTCGCAAATTCTTAGGTATTTGGAAAAACATAAAATTTTACATGACAGGCAATACGGATTTCGTCACAAGAGATCTACAGGAGATCTTCTTTCCTTCGTTTTACACAACTGGAACAAGTCTCTTGAGTTTCTAGGTGAGTCCCAGATCGTTGCTCTTAATATATCTAAAGCTTTCGACCATGGTCTGGCATGACGCACTTCTCAATAAACTTTCCTCCTACGGTCTTCCAACTAAACTCTGCTATTGGCTGTCCAGTTATCTTTCTAATCGACGTATATCAGTCATTGTTGATGGCCACTCTTCAAGCTATTCACGAAATTAATGCTGGAGTGCCTCAGGGTTCAGTACTAGCACCAACTTTGTTTCTTCTTCACATCAATGACCTTCTTTCTTTCACAACCAATTCCATTCATAGTTAGTGCTGACGATATACCCTTTCACTCCAGTTTTCAGGTCCTCAAACCAATCCCTAAACCCGACTTAAAAGCAAACGCAGGGCGATGCAGATATCTCTTTAACAGGATCTCTATTTGCATATTGGATTGGGGCGCCAAAAATCTCGTTTAATTTAATGCATCCAAAACACAATCATGTTTCTTGTCGCGAAAAAATCATCAAACACTCACCCTTTGCTTATGAGTGGCCAGGTTTTGCAGAGCGGGGCACATCTAATCTTGTGGGCGTCACATTTGAAGAATAACCTTTACTGGCATAGAGACATTGTATCCACGGCCACCGCGGCTTTAAAATGCTTGGATTGCTTTTCCGAGCCAAAAGTATTTTCTCCTTTTAATTTATACACTTTGTATGTGTCCCAAATTCGACCCTCTCTAAAATATTGTTCCTCATGTCTGGAGGAAAGGCATCCCCTACAACCTTCAGCATTCTTGATGCCATTTAAAGAAGAGCTGTTCGTCTTATTAATGATCCTTTACTTACTCAAAGACTTCCTTCTCATGCCCATCGTCGAGCTGTGGAAGATCTATCGCTCTTTTATAGATACTTTTACGGTTTCTGCTTCAACGAATTATCTAGTATAGTCTCTCCTATTGCAGCTTCCAACAGAGAAACTCGTGGTGCCGCACGTATGCATCCCTATACGGTCCAACTGGACAGGTCCCGAACATCCCATTTCGTTCGTTCTTGTATCCTAGAGTTTCTAGACTGTGGAACCTGCTGACAGCGGAGGTTTTTGCTTCTCTCCCAAATCTACAAGTTTTTAAGTCCCGTGTTAACAAACTTCCTCTTACCTTGCTTAAGACACCCACGGTACGTTAGTATTTAGGCTTTCAGCCTTCGTGGATTATCCAAAGATAAAAAAGTATAACAGTTTTTACTAAAATAGGTGTTTTCGAAAGTTTTTGGCTTTTAAAAATTTTAAACACCCTGTATCTCCAAAAACTAAGACGTTTAGGACATATGTTCATATAAGGTTTTTCCTTATTTTTTACAGTACCTACTAAAATTTCTTGCATTTGTTTAAAAACACCCTGTAGAGTAACATAATAATATTAATAAACTGTAAAAGTTCTATTGCTTTAAATATGATAAACAGAAAGCCAGAATTACGCGGCATGATGTATACAAATTGTTGTCCGAAAATGCATTTAAACTGGTGTATAACCCCCATTTGATACCCAACCTTCCGCGACTGATATGCATTGCCTAGTTCTACGGTCAGTAGCTTATACCAGACCCAGCAATGCCCCGACCAACATTGATATCGAAATATTATATTCGTAAGTCTGGTAAAAGCTGCTCCAAATCGAAAAAAAGGGTCCAGTAGTTTAATGATCTGGTAAATCGGTCAGGATTGAATACAAAAAGATCGCCAATATGCTCTGGAATCTTACGTTTTTCATAGGCGTAGAGATTGTTTTTGGATAACTATAGGCGTTCTTTGTTACATCCCATTTTAAAACGGTTTTACTTTGCTTAACCTTTTTATTATTTATTTATTTGGTATATTATAGGTGAAATTTAGTTATTGGAATTTGATCCCTTTCCTAACAACCGCGTAAGGCGCTATTTAAATACCGCATACGGTATTTAGTGTTTGTTTTAGAGATATGGAAGACGCCGTATTACGAACGGTTATTTACACCTGTCTGCGAATTTACAAAATCAAAAACAAATGATCCTTTAATGTGCAAATACTAGGAAGTTTTTCCCGCTATTTCAAACACACCTTTACTGTGCATTTTTCCACTTTTCCAGAAGAATTTTGTCTGTGACATTCTCTCAGTAAAGCTAGGTCATTTGTCGGCCGAAAATCTTAAGCTTTTTGTTTCTTTTTCACCTGCACGACATTTATCCCAAAGAATAAAAAAACAAAGGCTTTCATTAAAGATTAGTAGTTTATCTTTTGCTCTATGTGGCTTTATTACCCAAATATTGTCGAAATAAATAATATAACAATCCTTGGGAAAATAAACAAAAAAGAAAAATAATATTATGCGCATGGCAGTTCTGTTCGCTGTTACTGGATCGCACACGGCGTTATCAGCCCGCAAATTACTCCATGCAACGTTAATACCACCAGCGACGGTAAAATCGAATCGCGCATAACTTAACGTCATAATAGCGCTTACGTTAATACCGCATGACAGCAGGTTCCACAATCTAGAAACTCTAGGGATAAAAGAACGAACAAAGTGAGAAGTTCGGGGCCTGTCCAGTTGGACCGTATAGGGATGCATACGCGCGGAACCACGAGTTTTTCTGTTGGGAACCGTAAGTGGAGGAACTATACTGGACAACTCTTCAGAGCAGAAGCCATGGAAGTACTTATAAAAAGCGATAAATCCTCACAGCCCGGCGATGGGCAAGAGAGGGAAGCCTTTCCTGTAAGTGAAGGATCATTAATGAGACGAATAGCTCTTCTTTGAATAGAATCAAGAATGCTTAGGGTTGTGGAGGATGCCATGCCCCAGATATGAGAACAATATTCCAAGGGAGGTCGGATTTGGGACACATATAAAGTGTATAAATTAGAAGCGGAAAATACTTTTGGCTCGAAAGAGAAATCCAAGCTTTTTGAAGCTGCCGTGGCTATAGATACAATGTGTTTATGCTAGTTAAGGTTTCTTTCAAATGTGACGCCCACAAGATTGAAGGTGTCTTTGCTCTGTAAAACTTGGCCACTTATAAGTAGAGGATGAGTATTTGATGACTCTTTTCGCGACAAGGAACATGATTGTGTTTTGGATGCATTAAAGTGGACGAGATTTTTGGCGCCCCAATCCAATATTAAATTAAGAGCCTGCGAAAGAGATATCTGCATTGCTCTGCGTTTGTTTTCCAAGTCAGGTTTAGTGATGGGTTTAGGAACCTGAAAACTAGAGTGAAGGGTACTATCGTCGGCGAAACTATGAATGGAATTAGTTGTGGACGAGAGATGGTCGTGGATGTGAAGAAGAAACAGCGTTGGTGCCAAAACTGAGCCCTGAGGGACTCCAGCATTTACTTGGTGAAAGCTTGAAGAATGACCGTCCACAATAACTGATATACGTCGATCAGATAAATAACTAGAGAGCCAAGTACAGAGTTTAGTTGAAAGACCATGGTACACACTCTTATTATTGATGACAATACAATATAATATACATTCTTTATGATTGTAAATTCAAGAAGGCCGCTGATACAAAATGGCGGATTATGAAAGGACTTGATTGGTGGAATAGAGCTCAATAAAAAAATTAAACAACCGGCCGCCGCCACAAAATGGCGATTTACATATTTTTTTTAGTAGATTAGAGCCAAATCGTAAAATAAATAATCCTAATAAACTACGAAATAAACTCTTTAAACTTGAAGGTAAATTATGCAACGTGTTTACTTAAGCGCGCAACATATGGAAAAGTTTTTTATTATTTATTTCTTCAAATTTAGATAGAGTAACAAAAGCTTCTTATTTAGAGACATGTTTTAAATAAAAAATATGGACAATAACTCTTACTCAAAAACCGTTTAGAAATAGGTATGAGATAATATTAGCACAAATATTCAGTATTGGGGGATCCAAAAATATCAAAATATACAGGGTTTTCTATTTGAAATTTCAAAGTTGATGCCACTTTTTGGTATAAGCGGCAACGCTGCATCGTTTATAAATATTTTAGTTTGTTAGATCACAAGCCATTACCTATGTTAACAGATTTTTCAAAAACAAATTGTTGCGTTTTCCGTAAACGTCTAAGATACCATCGACCGTTAGACAACCCTGTATAATATCTTTACTGGTTATGTAGTTATGTGGTACGTAACAACATTCTTTTGGGCACAGCGGCAGGTAACAGTGCGTCAGTTGTTTCATATAAAATTTTAGGACTGAAAAAATATTAAAAATTTAGGTAATATCCAAATTATTTTACGTGAACATCAATAATACAACAATATTTTTCATATTGGCTTAAAAATAATTTTAAATTTTTATATTTATTACTATACATTTTGAAACATTAATTAAAGGTTATGCAATAAATAAAAATACATTTTAAAGCTCCTGGAAATGCCATTTAATAAATATAATTAATTGGTTTCGTAATTTTTTAAACGTTCAAGGCTTTTCTCGTTTTGCTGTTACTTTTGTTATTGCGTGGTCAAAAATGCCACTGTTGTATCAAAGTTTATAAAAAACATGTTTTTTTAGCATATGAGATAATGAATCCTCGGTATAAGAGTAGCAAAGCTTACTGACATTTTATAGAAAATAATAATTTTATACAAAAGTCTACAAACGTAATTGTTTAATTGTTAACGGTTTTTATACAGGGCGTTCTTTTTTAAATATTGCCGCTAATCTAGACATATATTTAGCCGCCTATGGATTTTGAACTTATCAGAGTAATAAAAAAATTTAAAAACTTTTTTGTTACTCGTACGTGTTTATATATCAGTGCCTTAATGTAAACTTTAAAATTTTGAAATTGCAAGCATTTTTCTCAAAAACAAAAAAAATAGGATTTGGAAACATAAAAAAATTGTTTAAATTTTATAGGTAAAATCAGCAAAACAAAGAGATCAAAAAAATATCAAAATCACAAAAACAAATATTAAATTTTTTAATTTTAAACATTTTAAAACTATTTAGCCTAAAGCCTTCATTAACCCCAAAGGCAAAAATGTGAATCGTTTAAAGTCATGCTATAACAAATACGTACTAATTTTCCTATATCTGTAGAAATATCAGATTTAACAAAAATAAAATATTTTTCTTCAAGTTTACTACCCTGCAGTTTAAAATTCGAGAAATAATACGTTTAAATAAACTTTTTTAATTTCGTTCAAGGAACAAACCCCAAATGTTGCCGCCATATTAAAAAAAAAAACATGTACTTTGACACCAGATAATTTAGATGCGTAAACTATATTTGTATTAATTGAGTTAGGGCTAAATAACTTTTAAATTTTCTTTATGATGCTGTAAAGCCAGGCTTTGTCTGCCCATTACTGCCGGAGGCGTCTGTGACATCGGAAAGCCTGGCTCTGGGCACTGTGCTTGGTGCCTCTCTGCATCCGGCCCCAGTATTCTGCAAAGTGTTTTCAGAAGATTGATCCGGGAGAGCGATAGTAGCTTACCGTGGATACGCCAGCAACTGCCTCCCATGGAAGTCTCAATATTACGACTCAGTACCCGTGTAAATTCTTATCATTTCGGAGAAAGAGCCTCTTCTCATACTTTCATTCGAAATGAGCAAAGACATTGTTTCTTTGCAGATTTATATGGTGCGAGTAACCGCAAAATCAAGACTTCTAAATATAAATTTTTGAGACTACTTACTAAATAGCAAAGCAAATCCTCAAAAAGTTAACAGTCGTTCCAAGATTACGATTTTCTCATTAAAATTGAGGTTAACCAATTAAAAATACTTAAAAATATGCCTTACAGCCTATCAAAATATATTTTCAGTTCGACTTTAAATTGTAAACCGGCGGGTGCATGCAGCTTCCCTCCGCTGCCAGCAGATAAACTCTCGTTTGGCTTGACACACCTTCTTTTCGTCTGTTACCATTTATAAAAGTCTTCATGATTTTCCTCAAACTTTTCCTGAGCCCAAAGTTATCTTACTTGTTAATTTAGTTAACCTTTTTTTTATCTTTAATATTTTTTTTTTTTTAACTTTCTTGGTATCTCTGATGAGTAAGTAAATTCAGGTTCACTCGATACGCACGCCAAGAGCGCGGGCGAATAAGGAAAATACTCTTGGTAACATGGTAACAGTTGAAAATAGTTTTAATGTTAAAACCTATAGCTTTTCAGCTTTGTTCGCGGGTTCGATTCTGAACCGGTTCTGGGACTATTCGAATGTGCAGTGAAAAAGCAGCTTTCGCGGTTAGTAAATCCTGAATTTTTAGTAACAGTTCTGTGTTCGCGGGTTACAATTGAATCAGTTCGTTACCGGTTCGTAACCTGATTAGCAGTTGTGGATTTTGTTGGAACTAAAAGTTCAGTTTGGAATTTCATGCGCATTGTCGACATGGTCAGCTGTTTTCTATTTTTGTGTTACAGAAATAAACAAAAAGTATTACAGTTTATTTGTTTCTGTCACTTTTATACGGTTAATATACCTGTTGAAGGTTTTTTAATATTTTTGTGATTCTGAACGTATATAAACAAAGGATTTTTAATTGTATTCCGTATGAATGTATGTATGCAATAAAATAAATAAAGATTTAATTGAAAAATATAGATATATTACAGATTTCTACCATTTATTGTTGTTTGAATTTCATCTTTACTTAAATTCACATACTTATGTTAAAAACGAGAGGAGGCAGGGAATCCCTGCTTTCCAGTGGCTTTGAACAGTATAACAATTTACCTTTTCTTTTATTTTTTTTTTATGTGGTATCAATTTTACCATGAAAATCCCAACAAAAGGCTAGGTTAGAATACATCCTCAATGTAGAGAAAATCGTTCGCGGTAAATAAAAATTCCGAACTAATAAATAACTAGACATGCGCTTTAAAACAATTCTAAACCAGTTCGGTTCTGGTTCAGAATCAGTTCATTACTAGACCCGCGAACAAAGACAAACAACTAAACCGAAGGTCGTCAAATGGGGAATCAGGACCGCCAACTTATTTTGTGCGAACCTTGAGTACAAAATTTCATTTTTTACTCTGCCTTTGCTACTCGCCAGCGAATATCCTGACACGCGGTAGTGTGTGCAGCCAAGTTTATGCGCGCGTTTAAGGTACGCGCCCAGTAGCGACGGGCGCGCGGAAAGAACATTTTTCAACACGTAAATCCCCTGCCGGATGCTCGAATGTGACACGTCTCTAATGGACGCACCCTAATTTATTTACAATACAAGCATCACGCCAGCGAACATATTTGGAACCTACAAAATTGAATCCGAATTACTAAACCCTGCGGGACTGGCGAATGCTACAGTTGGCATAAAGCATTGACCTGGATAAAATACCGATACTCTAAAGGATATCCCCTATAAATGGAATCTGCGTACAATGGCCAGCGCTGGCTGAGTGCGCAGCAAATATTAAAAAAAAACACGCCAACGGTCCGGCCCGTCCGCCTGCCCGTTGCTAGTGGACGCGTAAGTTTACACGAATTATTTCGTGTAACTTTTAACTCCTCCATAACTCAAAACTTATTTAACGTACACACATGAAACTATGTGCGTTTATTTACATTCATAAGGACAACAATTTTAATGAAGGGAGCTCAAACGGGTATAAAGATATAAAGGTCCGAAAGCCGTCACTTCTCCACTGACTGACTGATATATAGATCAAAAACCTAACCCACATTATGATGACCTTAAAAAATAAAATTTAGAACCTAGCTGGGTAATTGTGTGCAAGCATAGGAAAAAAACTAAAGTTAAAAAAGTTTAAAACAGGAAGAGGGTTAGGGGGTCCTCATACAAAAAAAAAAGGTTTTTTAATTACAGCGTTTGAAACGTTTTATGTAGATATTAAAATATAACAGAAATTTAAAAATAAAATAACGTCAAAAATTAGTAAGATGCCCATACAAAAACTTGTAATACGTGCTAATAAACAAACGACCAATGGTGTGTGCCGTCAGCGAACCAGATCGTTATAACGCCCAAACTTGTCTAATTTAAGCATAAACAGTTTTTAAAAAGAAGCAGATAATGAATGGGCATTGTGAACTGATATTGCTAACGTTTAAGAAAATGTAGACAATAGCATGCAAAAACTATGCAGGCAAATCGCAAAAAAAACTTTAAATACCTACCTAGTTTTCTTTACAAAAAGTGATGATATGCCACCAAAGACATACATATGTGAAAAAGGTAAGCCAAGTTCAACAATAAAATTGTGCTTGACTGTTGGATTCGCCGCAAAAAGAATGAGTGCAATATTCAGTACAAAATCCAAATATGCATGAGATCTTAATGTAGGTTAGATTTGCCTTGGCGCGTTTTTTTTTTAGAATCAGAATTTAAAGAATATTTATATAGGTTTAATACTTTTATAAAATGACCATATAGTAGGAGAGCTAGTGAACCCTTTGAGTAACGTTTGACCTGTAAGGCTGGAAATTTGTATACTGATGAGTCACAGCATGCTAAGAACGAAAATTATCACCTAGCAGGCATTAGTTGTTGCACATTATCACCCTGTATATTTTTAAAAGTTTTAAAAAAATAATGAAAAGTAAGAAACTTTGAGCTGTAAGCCTAAAATTTATCTAGAATTTAGTTCATTTATAGATAGGTTAAAAAAATGACAGGCGTTTTCGATGAGCACAAGAACCTGCCAGGCGAACTAATAGGTGTGGCTGATTTGGATGGGCGCATTTTCCAAACTAATAAAGTTAGATGTATGTTAGATATGAAATTGTATATTCTTTAACCTCTTTTTAAGATCTTTTTAATGGTAATACAATTGCCATATTAAAAAAATCAACCCTGTATTAGTATCCCCAGTATCACTGTTATAAAGATCTCTAAAAGAGCTTTAAGAAAACACCACATTAGGTACATTTTTCTTTATTAGTTTTGGAAATATGGCCATCCAAATTAGCCACACGTTTCAGTTCCCCTGGCAGGTATTTGTGCTCATCAAAAAGGCCTGTCAATTTTTTTCAAACCTTACTATGAAATGTAATAAAATGAAATGAATCTTAGAATTTTTTTAAGCTTACAACTTAGAGTTTTTGTTTTTTATTATTTTTATACTTTTAAAAATATACAGGGTGACGATGTGCACGGCTGATGCCTGCCAGATGATGATTTTCGTACTTAGCATGCTATGACTTATCACATATAAATTTTTAACCTTACAGGTCTAACGTTACTCAAAGGGTTCCCCAGCTCTGAGACTAATATAACTTATAAATACCTAAATTTTTCAAAGCGTACTTTTGAAAAATTCATGGCCGCACTTTATTGTGCGACACTCTGTAGTAAAGTATAAGTAGAGCTATTTACAAAATAATAATAGTATTTTTAATATACAGACTGTCTACGTATGTACAAAATAGGTAAGTGGACAAATGGATTAAAAATTTTATAAAAAAAAAAAAAACTGAAAAAAAATCTGTAAATTAAAAACAAATATTACGAAGAAATATTGGTAATTTTGTATAATGGGTAAAAAAAACATTATTTTTTTAAACGAAAACTACTTTTATTTACCATTTTTAATCAAAATATTAATTAATTGCTTTTAATGGCATTAACAATAAAAACTTAGCATTTTTTACTGGCTTAATTTTTTATAGGCGTATATCATCTTTTATAACTTGCTTTTTTAAAACACCTATTTCACAATTTTCCAACTGTAAACAAATATGTTCAAAGCGTATGCGATTTTAAAATTAAGATATTTCAACCAATTTGTGAAGTTTAATTATATGTTTTAATAATATTTTTATCCATATTAAACTTTATTTCAAAGAAGTCTTCTTAAAAATGTTTTGCTTAAAAATAAGAAATAAACAATCTTAAAAAAATTATGTTTAAAAAGTACGTATATTTGCGTGACCTGGATACAAAATTAACACTTTCTTTTTTTAAACCGTGCTCTTTACAATTAAAAATGTGTACTAGGAATGTAACTTTAAACAAGCTTTTATTACCTTTAATTTAACGTATGTATGTTTGCATGTATGTATGAACCTCTCCTATCAAACACCATTTATATTTCACTGTTTATAGTTCTGTCAAAAACCAAAGTAAAAACTTTTTTAAAATATACAGGTCCCTGTAGCCGAACTGAAATGTCTCATGACTGTTTATTATGTTTGAAACTAGGTGTCACTACAAGCACAATTTTTTTTTTAACGCTTTTATTAGCTTCATTTGTATGTTTACATTCCAATGACATGACATAATGGACTTGCCCCGACGTATTGCTGCTGTGAATTTATTTGCGGCCAACGAATGAGAGAGAGGTGCGAGAGAGAGAGATAAAGCTTATTACGGCAAGAAAGCCCCGCAAGTAATGGAATTTAAATGAGAATTTGGGGTTTAAAGTATATTTTCAGAACATTGTGCTTCTTTGTTAAACTTTTTCGACTTTTTATAAATGGATTATTGCATTTTTAGTACATTATATACATGTTATTTAACTATATAATTCTTGTAAAGCTATTTGTGTTACTATTCTTGGGTGTTTTTTATTAGATACCGCTTACTTCAATCTTTAAATATTTTTTATATATTATAAAACATTCATTTATTCTTTGTTTAATGTAGTTTTTATGATTTAAACGTTTATTTTGTGTTAAAGTAGCTATAAAAATAAAGAATTAAACATACATTTTTAGAGTTTTTTAAAAGTTTTTTTAGTATATGCGGTTTTTAATTGAACTTAGAACACCAGTCAATATTAAATAATAAATTTTATCTACTTAAACGTAACAATGAAAATATTATCTAAACAATGTGCCTCTTTGTGGTGCCTACCTGTGGAATATCGTAGTGTCGCCTTTTTTCCACCTAGCAGAGCAATTTATAGCTGCACAACAACAACAACTATAGTCAAAAATTTTGATCACAATTAACTTAAGAACACAAGAAATTGCTTTTAAATTCAACTGTTTTCTAAGGGTAAACGAATATAAATGCACGTTTTTGCCGTAATTAGTTCCATCTCTTTTGCACTGCTCTGGCGTCAATAAGCAAGCGAGCGATTTTTCGCAGTGCGAAGGCTGCATGTTAATTTTGGCCCGCTTGCTGGGTGTCCGTTGTCGGTGTGGCGATTTGCATTTATGTATTAGGTTTTAAAAAATCGCTCGCACGCAAATCGTTCGCTTGACGCTTGTCGCTCTTTAATCTGGCCGTACACTAAGAGCAAATTACTTATTACTGTACTCTGTTATGTATCCCATTTTAAAAATTACAATTGAGATTGTGCAATCAGATTCGCTCTATTTCTTTTAGTTTTCGACATACCATGCAAGGTTAACGACTGCGCCACCCTGTACAATCTTAACTAAAACAATAAATCGAATTATACATGAAGACCCATATAACATTTTTTGCCGGCGTTGTACATTTAATTTACTGGCATTGCCAACAGTCTTTAATGGCAAGGCATTGGCAAAAAGATATCAAAAAAACGCGAAAGTGGGCAATTGGCCGGTATTAGGCCACGTGTTGCAGCTAAAGTGATGGCATCCGTCATTAATAAGTTATTGGCAAAAAAATGCGTTTAAGATGATGGCATCCATCATTAATAAGTTATTGGCAAAGAGATAACAAAAAGACACGAAAGTGGGCAAATGCAGATACTCTCAAGCAGCAAGCTGACGTCTTATTGACGAAAATTGTCGCATATACTTTTTTCTAAAAGCTAAAATGATGAGATATTTTATTTGAAAATTAAAATAGGAAAAAACTCCTTACTGCATGCAATTTCCTTGCAATGCAAAAGTACCATCTCTCGGAACACTGTCCAACTTGGAGATGCAGATTTTTACACTAGCCGAAGATATTTCTTTCAAAGCTAAGTGAGATCACCTACCGCAGACCGCTCTCGAATTATTTTTTGTCTAATGGGTACGGTTTAGACGATAAAAAGCGAAGATATTGCAGAAACGTAGTAGTTTATTGTCCATTACGCCATCTATCGGTATGTTAAAAAACTATTTAATATATATAATATTTTTTATTAACACGTCTTTAAAACTTTTAATAAAGTTTTAAACAAAATGTTTACAGCTCCTAACAGTCTACTTGAATATCTTGCCTTCTCGACTAGCCATCACCAATTAAATATATATAATATTTTTTATTAACACGTCTTTAAAACTTTTAATAAAGTTTTAAACAAAATGTTTACAGCTCCTAACAGTCTACTTGAATATCTTGCCTTTTCGACTAGCCATCACCAATTAATCACACAAAACACACTTATTAGGTAATGAATACATTTAATTATGTCTATTAAAAAACTCTTTTCTTTAAAAAAGAAACTAAAAAGCTAGAAAACCACGTAGAAAACAAATGCACAAAGCGGTCACCTTCGGTCGAAATTAATGTAGCTAATTTTACCATCATTTTATTTTTATTCCCTCCAAAGTACATAATAAACATTTTGTTTGACCTAATTTTTATTTGCATGATTTTTAACAATAAAATGTTATGAAAAGACCATTTCCTTTAAATTATGTAAAAAAACATAAAATAATGTTGTTTAGCTGCCATTATAAATAAAAACAGATCAAAAAAATTGCTTTAATGTTAGTTAACTACCAATGTTAATAATATGGTTTAAAAGTATGAATATGCGTTTAAGATTTGCCTTCAAAAATCCAATATTTATTTGCCTGCAACAAAAACGCGTGCTTTATTTAATCAGGATTGGTATGCCGCCATTTTTGTATGCTTGCCGGCAATTCGCCTGCATGTAAAATTTATTGGCAATTAAGTGTTTATTTAGGGTTGACTTTTTAATGCGTATAAGATGTTGGCATAATATTGCCACCAATTGCCAATGCTTTACCATCAATGCCAATATGAAAAATGTACATTGCCGGCAAATAGTGTTTGCTGGGGAGATAAATAGTTTATTTTACAAACGTTAGATGAGTGATTTACTACAGTATCAGATATTTGTTAATTATATTGGAATTTCTCTGGAGAACCAAATAGGAAGCGATTTCTATATAAATATTATTTTCCAATGCATTTTATATTATAGACTTTTATTAATCTAGCACAAGTAAATTTCTTTGCATAAAACGGGAACTTATTATGTTTTTATTAGACTCAGCGTACACCTATACGACTTAATATAAAGACGAAATTACTTTGTATCTACCGACTTCGGCAATACCAGTTCAATAAAGGTCCCTCGACTTCGTATGAAATTTTAGAGTTGTCCTTTTACAGGAAATGTTATTTTGGCGCAGGGACGTTTCATTTGTACGGATAAGAGAAACCCCACTTTGCTAGTACTTCCGGTTTATTTGTTTTATTTTAATAAGCCAAATAAAATAATACTTATTTACATTACAAAGGAAAAAAGTGCCAGTTTTCTTCCCGAAAATTGTTTAGGCAATTATCCAATGGAGGGAAAGACACTTTGCTCCAGAAGTAATATTAGTTATTTTGTCTAAAACCGTCTAAAACCCTTTTTCAAAATCGTCAAACATTATTGAAGCTATCTTTGTCAAGGGTTAAGCGTTGTTTATATAATTAATGTGACAAACAAAGGGTAACATTTTTATTTGGTCAAAGAAAAATTATCATTTCAAAGCAAAATGGACTCTAAAGACGACGACAATATTAAAATATTTTGAAACTGTAGTATCAATAAATCCTATGCCAAATAAGTCTCGCGAATGATATGAAAAGGAATATAACGTTTTGAAGCAGTGGATAAAAAAAATGTCAAAAGAATCACCGAAGATGCCGTTCTTGTTATTTGTACACATATTTAGGTATTTTTTTCTGGAGGGGCCTGGTAACACCTGGGGGCTGCGTCCCCCCAGACCCCCAGTAGTTACACCGATGAATACAGCATGCCACGTTCATTCGTAACTATTAAAGAAATTAAGTATTCTAAACTGGTAGCTTTTCTGAAGAGAGAAGCCTTTGGATTTCAGTCATAGAAACCCTGCACGTTTACGGAAAAAGATTATTATTTAGGCTCCGGATCAATATTACTTACATATAAAGGTAAGAATAAATTAAAAAAAAAGTTAATTGTAAGCTAGTTCTTAACTTTTTCGTATAAATATGTGTACACTTTTCCTTTCCGGGAAAAACGTAAACATTTTCCTCACGAAGAGAAAAGTGGAATTTCCTCCCTTGTACGTCGGTGGAAAAGTCTATTTTCAATTAAGACAGGAAAAAAGCTTTATTGTCTTATGATATTTTTTTGTTTCAAATTACATTTATTGCATACCCCTGGACCACTCAAAAAGTATAGAAAAAAATTAAATAGGTACAGGCAAAAGAAGGAAGCCTCTTTGTAAGCAAAGGATCGTGAATAAGGCAGAACAGCACTTAATTGAATGAAGTTTAAAATGCTCACTGTTATGAAAAGGCCATTTCCCAAATATAAGAACAAGATTCCAAGAGGAAGTCGGATTTGGGATACATACAAAGTAAATAAATTAGATTTAAAAAAAAAAAACTTTTTGATCGAAGAGAAATCCAAGCTTGTTTGAAACGTGGCCGCTTATATGTAAAGAATAAGTATTTGATGAGTTTTTTGCGACATGAAACATAATTGTGTTTTGGATGCATTAAATTAAATAAGATTTAAGGCGCCCCAATCCAATATTAGATTAAGGACCTGTGTTTGCTATTTATATTCGGCTTAGAGATAGGTCTGAGAACCTGAAAACGGAAGTGGAGGGTACTATCGTCAACAAAACTATAAATGGAGTTTGTTGTAAAAGAGAGAAGGTTGTTGATGTGAAGAAGAAACAGAGTTGGTGCCAGAACTGAGCCCTGAGGCACTTCAGCATTAATTTGTTGAAAACTTAAAGACTGACCATCCACATATGTCGACCAGAAAGAAAACTAGAGAGTTCTAGACAGAGTTTTATTGAGGGACTGTAGCAGGTAAGTGTATTGAGGATCACGTCATGCCAAACGTAATAGGATGCCTTGGATATATCAAGAGCAACGATCTGGGATTAACCTAGAAACTTTAGAGACGTATTCCAGTTGTGTGATACGAAGGAAAGAAGTACTGTAGTAGATGTCTTGTTATGAAATCCGTATTGCCTGTCATACAAAACGTTATGTTTTTTTAAGTACTTAAGAAATTGCTAATTAACTAGTTACTTGATTTATTTACAAAGAAAGAAAAAGCCTATTTGGATTTAGAATTTAGGTACCATCTATTCGTAGCTGTGGCAGCCAATAGAAACGAGTCGATCATGCTCTTTAGGTGAGGCTAAACCCGGTATCGCTTCTTACTTTTTTTTCCTTTTGTCTTAAAAATTGGATAACTATTGCGTCTTCTCCCTCCATCTTAAGTACTTAACTTAAAAAATATACCTTATAATAGCTGCTTAATTTGGCCTACATCAACTACCTGCGTCAAATTTTGGCTTCCGCAGTCAATCTGCTACAGCCGCTCTGCAGGCAGAAAAGCTTGTTTTAGTAATTTTTATGTGAATTGTAAATTATTTTTTAGCCTATTTACTCATAATTTAATAACTTGTTAATTTGCAGTCAAAAATTATTATTTAAATTGAATTCAGATAATTGAAAAATTAAAATTAGGAAATTTATATGGTCGTAGGAAAAATATTGTATGCAACACATGCCTAAAATGTTTTTTTAATCATGTGCTTTTCGCATTCGATTGACTGTGCTGTCAACCTTCCCATTCGTAAAAAAGTATTAATTTATGTACTTTTTACATGAATTAGTTACTATTATTAACAGTGCGATTAGGCACATTACATTTTAAACCCGAATAAGATAGGCTATTTGGTATTATTATCTTTACTCTGATGTAAAAAGAACATGTATCGGTGCGCTACTGATCACAGGTCAAAAATGTTATTGAATCGTTTCCTTCAGCCAAAAAGTCTCTTTTATATTGCTTGTTCGATTGAAATAACATGTGTTTTAAATAGCTTCCTTTATATAGGAGAAACTTCACTACCCTTCTCCAGAGGTATAGATATATTTGCTTGCTACAGACGTTTTATACAAGGTTTATTTAAAAATAAAAATACATAAATTTAGACAATTTTAAATAAACGCGTAGGACACTTCAAAATTTTATACTTAATATTAATTTTACGAAAAAAGTTATTCCTTAGAAAAAGGTCTGTATGATCTAAAACCCGAAATGATATAAGGATATAAATTTTTGGTAGTGGTATACGAGGTATGTCAAAAAATATGAATTTTTCTAAAAAGAAACATTTACTCTTAATAAAATTTAAAATAACATTGGAATATGCAAACACTTGTTCATTTTCAAATATTTTTTTTATTTTTATGCGTCAAGGGTAAAAATTTAGGTTTGTACATTAGTGCATACTTATTTTGAAATGCATTATGTAAAGAAAGCTTTAGAACTCTAAAAACAGCGAAAAGTCACAGAAACGCTCGATATCGCATGAAAAAATGTTAAAATATAGTAATTAATGTAACAATAAGTGCATAAAGTGATACTTGTTGAAACGAATGGGAAGTGTGACAGCACGAGACGTTAGGCGAGTGCAGCAGTCCCATGAGCAAAAAATAGACACTTTATGCATGTGTTACATACTATATTTTTTCCACGACCGTATTAAAATTTCCCAAAATACCATTTTATACATGTTTTATTAATCTAAACTTATTAATTTTAATTTTAGTGGCACGAACATTATATTGCAAGAAAAAATTATAGCCTCCTTAGTTTTTAAGAGACCTATAACTATGCATTTATTATTTAATTTTAGAAAATTGTATGTACTTACTTTTTGTAAAAATAATACTAAAACAATATAAAATTCTTATTAATTTCTTAATCATCTAAATTCATTATTACTATTTATTTTTAATAATAGCTATTGAATTTATTTGCAAACCGATCAATTTTAAAACTAGTGACACATGAACTAAAAGAATTAATGACGAAATCAAAGATAACTTCACCGTTTGGTTTAGTTGATGTAGAGTTTACTGTTACATTGCATAAATTGATATTTATGTAAGTTTATGGTAGTAAGCATTAAAACAAAACACTAATTTAAAGTGTGAAAAAAGCTTCAAAGTAGAGAAAAAACAGCATTTTTTTAACGGTCGTGAAAAAAAAGTTTTTTCTTTTAAATAAATCATCTTGCATATTTAAAAGATATTTTTAATCCTTAAGATTTTTTTCTTTTGAAAATTATCCATATTATGAAAAATAAGGGTACGATACTCTTTTGCAAAATTTAAATATTTTAACATATTTCGTATACCACTGCAAAAAAAAATTATTTAATGATTGCATTTTAGGATTTAAAGCATGTACAACTTTTTATAAAGAATAATTTTTTTTGTAAAATTAATAATAAAAAGTTTTTCATATGGTGCGAACTTAAGTAGGCACGCGGTATAGTTTGGCAAAAAATAGTTATTAAAAACAAGGGGTTATTTTTTTAATTAAAAATAAAATAGTTTTACCTTTAAAAAATACTGATCGTCTTTATTTAGCTTTCCTAGTAACATGTTTTTTCTTTTTAGTTTTGGACAATATACGAAGGCATAAAGCCTAAATCCTTACGTACTGTAGATGTGTTGAGCGAGGTAAGAGGGAGTTTGTTACCACGGAACCTAATTAAGCAGTGGCTACGACAGGCAGGGCCAGGGTGGCCCAAAAACGTAACAAGCAGAGTAATAGAGTAATGTAAATAGTTTTGGGCTGTGTTCTAAGTGATTAGATGCAAGACTTTTTTGGTTTTCAAAATTATTGTGGGATGCAAAACAACATTACAGTTGTTATTTATAGAAATATTAAATAAAAAGGTTTTTGACTTGAGGCCCTTCTTTTTTGTTTAAAATTTCATGGTCCCTCAAAACTTTTGGCCTCCCTTGACCACCCCTAAAACGAATAGCTGACGTAGCCTACACATTGCATGCATCGGATAGGAAGACATACATGTCTTACTATGAGCTTCTCTGTTGATGGGTTTAAGAGGTTATACTAGACAATTGTTCAGAACAAAAGCCTTGGAAGTACCTACAAAAAAGTGACATATCCCCTAGAGACCAACGACGAACAAGAAAAGAAAGCCTTACTATAAGCAAATTATTATTAATAGAGTTTAGAATGCTGAGGGGTTAAGGTAGAAGCCATTCCCCCGATATAAAAAGAATATTTTAGAGATCGTCGAACTTGGGATACATACAAAGCGTATATATTAGAAGAAAATATTTTTTGGTTCTAAACAAAAGTCCGAGTGTTTCACGCTGCCGTGACATAGATAAAATGTGTTAATGCTTATAAATAGAGGATGAGTGTTGATAACCTTTTTGCTATTAGAAATAAATTATTTGTATTTTGAATTCATTAGGTTTGACAAGAAGTTTGGCGCCCCATCCAACATTTAATTAAGATCCTGTGAGTGAGATATCTGCATCGCCCTGAGTTTGCTTTCCAAATCAGGTTTAGTGATGGGTATAGGTACCTGAAACCTAAAGTGAAGGGTACTATCGTCGGCGAAACTATGAATGGAATTAGTTGTGGATAAGAGAAGGTCGTTGATGGGAAAAAGAAACAATGTTGGGTTTGCTTTCCAAATCAGGCTATTTTTGGGCAAAACAATAAATGGAATTGGTTGTTGGATTTATATGTTATTTACCTTATGTTACCTCAAAAGGTATTACTAGTATAAGTGTCAAGAATATAGAAAAGAAGTCAGCAATTTGTCACTTATTATTATAATTTTTGAATGTTACTGCGTTTGTACGGTATTAATAAAATCTGTTAATTATAAAAAGAATTTATATTTCCACTGCATTAAAAATTCTAAAAAGGTTATAGGGATAGGCTTATTACATACCTTATGTACTCAGTTAGTACAGTGCAAGGCAATTAAAGAATAATGTGATATTATTATTTCAACAGCTCACAAACGGAAATGAAATGGATTTTAAAGTTGCTGACGAGTGGATAGGAACTTTACTTCTGGCAAGACTTCCAGAAAAAATTTAAACCTATGATAGTAGGAATAGAAAGTTCTGAAATAAAAATTACTGGAAATGTAAATAAAGTAAAATTACATATTACATATAAGAAAAACCATTTTTTGGATGCCTTTCTACAAGTTTGGATTATGAAAATGCATGGTATTAAGATTATTGTGCATCAGCTCACATAACATAAGATAAAAATATTTTATTTAATAAGACAGAACATTAAGATATAAAAATTAAAGCTGCAAATAAGAGCAATATTTTAATTAAAGCAGTTGGTAATGCTGTCCTACAATTTATTGTTAATGAAAAAAGAAGCAAATGTGAAGCAAATAATGTTATGTTTTCGCCAGATGTAGCTGTAAATTTTCTTTCAGTAGGAAAAATAGTCGAAAAAGGTCATTGTGTAATATTTGATAAAAATGAAGCTACAATTTTAAATATGTCTAATGAAGTAGTAGCAGAAGCAGTTAAAAGAAATGGAATTTATCAAATAAAGGCAGAAAAAATGAGGCAAGAAGTAATTTACAGTGTAAGGAAAAATACATTTTTATGGCACCGTAGACTGGGACATTTAAATAGAATGGAAATTCTAGCAGATATTTCATAGGGTATTGACAAAACATTTTTAAATAAGGATCCTTGTGCTATTTGTGCTGAAGGCAAACGTTCTAGAACTCCTTTTGGGTCAAGTAAGAGTCGTACAAGTAATGGTCTTGATTTGGTTCATACTGTACATAGAAGTATCTGCTATTGGAGAAAGAAGAATATATTTAAGGAATTTAATGCAATGGTGGAAACTCAAACAGGAAGAAAAATAAAAATTGTAAGGTCCGACAATGGTGGTAAATATGTAAACAGAACATTTAAGAATTTACCAAATAATGCTGGTATAAGCCATCAGACTACTATAAGACATACTCGTCAACAAAATGGAGTACGTAAAAGGGCAAATCGCATTATAGTAGAAAAGGCTAGATCGATGCTGTTTGATGCTGGTCCTAGTAAAGAATATTTCGCCGAAGCAGTAAACACAGCTGTATATATTTTAAACAGATCTTCTACAAAAGCACTAAACCAGAAAACACCTTTTGAAGCTTAGTATAAGAAAAAGTCAGATTTAAGTAATTTACATGTTTTGGGATGTGAAGTCATGGCACACATTCCCAAATGTTTGAAAAGAAAATGAGACCTAAAATCACAAAAATTATTATTTGTTGGCTATAGTGACAAAGTGAAAGGATATCGCATAATAGATCCAGTAAGCAAAAAAATTATTTATAGTAGGGATGTTGTTTTTTTTTTGAAAATATAATAAAAGATGAAGATGTACACATTAAGAAAGATGGTTCTTCAAAAATGTTGGTTAATGGGTTTTATCCAAAAGATACAAGTACAAGTAAATAAGATAATGTCAGTTTCAAAGATGAAGAAAAGTTGGGTCCAAAAAATATAAATTTAATAGGTCATTTAGAAAAAGAAACAGCAAGGGTAAATGGTAAAAATGTCCAGGAAACAGAACGTGAACAAAATTTAGGAGTAGAAGAAATAAATTTGAGTTATTTAGAAAAAGCAGCAGAAATAGTAAATGGAAAAAATGCACACAAAATAGAAGGTAAAGAAAATTTAGAAAATGTGCAAGTATCTAGATCTGGAAGAAAAATCAAAAGCCATAGCATTTAAACGAATTTAAAAATTATTCTGCATACATTGCTAATAAAAGTGTCAAGAATATAGAAAAGAAATCAGCAAGTTGTCACTTTTATTATTCTTATTTTTGTATGTTACTCCGTTTGTACGTATAATAAATAAAAAAATAAAGCCTGTTATTTATAGAGAAGACTTTATATTTCCACTGCATTATGAATTATAAGATTGGTTGTGAAATAGCGAAGGTAGTCCATGTGAAAATAAATCAAAATTGGTGCCAGTACCAGAATTCGAAGACGCCCTAGAATTAACTGGGTGAATATTAAAACAGCCTCGGGTCTAAATTTTTGTTAAGGCAAGGCAAAAATTTTCCGGTGTCGGCCCTCTCGGAAAAAAGGTATTTCAAATCGCGCATCTTTCTTATTACAGCGCTATTACAAATAAAAAGTAAAGAGCAAAAAAAACGTTGCCTTTCCAATCACTACTTCTTATGCATATTTGAACAAATCCACTTTGCGAAGGTAGACACCCCGGTATTTAATGACGAGCGCATCATGCCAGACCTGGCCAAAAGCTTTGGATATGTCAAGAGTAATGATCTGGAATTCACCTAGGAACTTAGTAGACTTGTTTCAGTTATGCGCTACAGAGAAAAGAAGATCTGCCAAAGATCTCTTTTAGTATCTTTGTACAATTCACGAAGGCTTAAATCTTAAATACTAAGCAAGGTAAGGGGACTTTGTTGATACGGGATTTAAAAACTTGAAGATTTGGAGAAAAAGGAAAGGCGTTTGCGGGCAGCAGGTTCCACATTCTATAAACTTTATAAATAAAAAAATGAACAAAGTGGGAAGTTCGGGGCTGTCCAGTTGGACCGTATAAGGATGCATACGTGCTGCACCCCTAGTTTCTCTGTTGGAAACTGTGAGTAAAGGAATTATACTGGGTAATTCTTTAAAGCAATAGTCATAGAATTACCTATAAAAAATCGTAGCCAAACGATAGGCAAGAGAGGGATGTTTTTCTGTAATGATCATTAATGAGGTGAACAGCTCTTCTTTGACTTAAATCGAGAATGCTAACGGTTGTGGGGGGACGCTATGCCGCAGATATAAGCACAATATTCCAAGGGAGGTCGGATTTGGACACATACAGAGTGTAAAAATTAATAGTGGAAAATGGAAAAATACTTTTTAGCCCGAAGAGAAATCCAAGCTTATTTGAACCTGCCTTGGCTATAGATACAATGTGTTTATGCCAATTTGGGTTATTCCTAAATGTGACGCCCACAAAATTGAAGGTGTCTTTGCTCTGCAAAACTTGACCGCTCATAAGTAAAGGATGAATATTTGATGACTCTTTTTGCGACAAGAAAACAAAGATTGTGTTTTGGATGAATTTAAATGGACGGGATCTTTGACGCCCCAATCCAATATTAAATTAAGGTCATGTGAAAGAGATATCTGCATTGCTTTGCGTTTTCTTTCCACATCAGGTCCTTGGCAAAACTATGAATGGAATTAGTTGTGGACGAGAGAAGGGCCTTGATCTAAAGAAGAAACAATGTTGGTGCGCCAGTACCGTGCCCTGAGGTACTCCAGCATTTACTTGGTGAAATCTTAAGGAGTGGCCTAACTGATAAATGTCAATCAAAAAAAACTTGAAAGCCAACTAGAAAGTTCAGTTGAAAAACCATAGGAAGGAAATTTATTAAGAAGCCCGGCATGCCTGTCCTGGTCAACAGCTTTGGATATATCAAGAGCAACGATCTGGGACTCACCTAGAAACTCAAGGGACTTGTTTTAGCAGTGTGATACAAAGGAATAAAAATTATGATTAAAACCAAGAAAGAAAACTTGAGGGTAACAACATCTTCTGTCAGCCGGTGATTTAAAATTTTTAATATATATTTCAACAAATAAACTGCATCCATTAAATATAAAATATAAATATTTTATTAAAATAAATATAAAAATAGCTCGGTACTTAAAATTTTAGTTTCGAACAGCCCCCTATAAAAAGGAAACCCTAGTATACATTTGATTGCATGGAGCAGAGTCAATATAGAGCAGCCGTATACCTGAAATTGCAGAACGGAAATTCAAAATTGATTGTCCGAAAGCGATATTTTCTCTGTGTTATGACAATCTAGTAAAATGAAATTTTTGGGTTTGAAGGTATTACATTTGGGGTATATTTACAGTTTTTTAAACCGAATTCTATGTTTTTATTGTAGGCAAAGTAAAAAAAGCGATAATAGGGTTGCAGTATAAGTATTATACCTCTTTTTTTTTTGCAAATTGCCGCAGTAGTCTAGTCGAGAAGTAAGTTTAAGGCGAAAAATAGTTCTTTTAAAAATATGGTTGTTGCTATTTTGGATTTAAAAAAATTCCAAGAAAGATTTTTTTTTATTCCCGCACTTACAAATTGCAATTCTTACAAACAAAAAACGACGAAAAATAGACAGTGGCGGCGCCAGGGGTGGGCGTGATGTGGCGAGCGCCCAACCTTATTTGTCCTTGTCCAATCGGCTTATAAACCATAAAGCAAAGAAAAGCCCAAAAAAACTTCCCAAATAATCCAAATCACGGAATTGTTGAATAAATGGTCTATGGTCGCGCTATTAAAAATTATTATTATATGGCGCTATGTCATTAGAAAGCGAGATTTAAGATTTTAGTAAAAATATAAATAAAAAATCAAATGTTCTATCTAAAATATTTAAAAAATTTTGAATTTTCTTCCGTCAGCTTATTAAAAAAATCATAAATTACAAAATAAATATTACTTATTAAACAGAATAGGATACCTTTATTACAAAGAGTGGAATTAAAATAGGTCATGTTTGGAGTTTCACAACCTAATAAGCAAACAATTTTCTCGAAATCCGTTTGTTTCATCACAAAAATGCAAAAATCAAATATTTGGATTTTTCTCTGGTCGATATGTTGGTGTAGCTTGGCTCTTAAAAAAGAAATCGTACACATAAAGTCTTGGTTAGGCTTTACCCCCTGAATACCCCTTATAACTTTGGGTTTCTATCATTTATAACACAAATCATAAATATAACTTAAAAAGTGAGGGAGGTGTGAAAATTTTTGTGAGATTTATTGCGAAAAAAAAAAGGGACTCCAGGTGAGTGAACAAAGCGGTTTAGGCGCCACTTCTAGCAAACAACCCATCTTAAAGAGGTCTTTCCTGGGCTCCTGGGAGGAAAGCCCCTGTGTACGGCTCTGCTTACATACCTTAGTCTAAATCTTAATCAATCTGGTTTAAGTTTTTTTTCTTAATAATTTTGGTAGGAATAGGTGTATTGGTAAAAAAATTTATAGGCTTTTAATTTTATTGTAAAATCTAAAGAGCGCCATCTGCGGTATTTTACACAAATTTAATACGAAATAACTTTTTTAAGCCATTCTGTATTTACCTTTTAGATAAAATTATAATTATTTATTCTTTACCTAAAAAGGTTTACGTAGAACAAATTGATTTGAGCAGCCGTTTATAGATATCTAGATTAAAAAAATTACTTATCTACTGTATGGCCCGATCTAAACTATACAGGGTGTTTCAGAATAAGATGTTAATCTTCAAAAGTGTGAATTCTTAGGTGATTTTTAGAATATAAGTTTAAATAGGTTTTTAATGGGTTAACTTTTAGGATACAGGGTGATACAGTTTAAAAATAAATCCTTTTTTACCAGTCTGTATCTCAAAAGATAAGACATACGTTTATTAGAACTTTTTTCTTAATATCACCTAATGATTCACAGTTTTAAACATCAACATCTTCTTCTTAAACACCCTGTATAGCCTAGACTTCCAAACAGAAAGTGAATTTTTAAATCCAAATATTCCAAAAACAGCTTCTTTAAGTCAACTTTTACCATGTATACCATTTTTAGGTAAAATATGTTAAAATAATATATATATTTTTTTATCTTTAACTAAAAAATAGAGTTTTACAAAACAGTTTTTTTGTTTAAAATGCCTGCAATATACCGCAAGTGGCGCCTTTTGAACTTAACAATAAAAGTAAAGAAAGATTTTAATTTTACAATCCCAAAACTTCTCTAGCCGAGTATTGTGGCAATAAACCTATTATTAACCAAATTATTTATGAAAAACTAAAACCATATTAAACTTTTGACACCCTGTATCAAAGGTAAGTTGGGTGAGTTCTAAAAGTGCGGAAAAATGCTCAATTTCTAAAGCTAAAATATGACGATCTATTAACTTTAGAAATTTGTGGTAGCATTTTTCCGCACTTTTAGAAGACACCCTGTTTATTTCGGAAAGCCTAATATATTAAAAATTCTCATTAATTTTGGGGACTAATCTGCCATCTTACGGAGGCTAAGAGCTCTCCCCTCCCCAGGTCACGACTAAATTGAAGTGTCATCTTCAGTCGAGTCAGTAAAGACATTTCGATGGAAGCCCTCAATAACAGCTCCATTTTATTATTTTAATTTATAAGTTTTAATTTTTTTATACCATTGAAAATCACAAACCTTTTAAGGTAGTTCTACCGAAACCACAAGAGTCAAATGAGTGCTTAAGGTAATTTGACTACCGTGGTATTTATATTTGGCAACACTGCGTAAAAACAATAGAAATCATACGCAAAAATCTACTGCTCAAGCATCTTTAAACGAGGTTTATTTACTAATAAAATCACTAAACCACCCTTATCGTATCACCAAAAAATATATTTTATTGAAAAGGCCAAACAGTCACTGAAAAAATTATAACAAATTTGAAAAACAAGGTCAAGTAGCACATAAATTTAAGGATAAACATGGTAAGTTTCTGTCAACTAACGTAAATATTGAAATATCGGATTTTTGTCTTCGAATTGTTCATTTAAAAACACTCGGAAAAAACAGGTTTTCTAATTATTTCGGATATTTATTATCACTCATTGGATCTTGTAACCAAAAACTTATTGGACTGGCATCAATTTTTTTATGTCACATATACCGTATTCGATAAACTTTTTTCAGTGTTCCTTAACCTTTTGGCGGCGTTGCCACATGTCAGACACATAGCATATGTATCTTAATTATTTATTTATTACTCCTATTTCAAGCTCTGAAAGTCGGATTTTAAATAGCCAAAATCTTCAGAATTGTTTTTCTTCCCTTAATACAACTTTCGTTAAAATCTGAACATCAGTTTTTGTGAAGTAAAATAAAATCTGCGATTTCCCATAAGGATCAATGTTAAAAGCAATTATTTTATAATAATTATAACTTTTTTCAGTTCTCTGTAAACTTATGAAAATTTAAATGGTTGATATCCTTATTACAAAGTACTATTATGTAAAGTTTCATAATTTTCTGAGCATTAATTTTTACACCGGTATTACTACCTTAAAGGGGAAAAATAAATATACGTATTGTTAAAACAATGTATGTTATTTATACAGGGTGTGCAAAAACTCTCCCGGTAAACTTTAAGAGGTAATTTTATATTAATTTTTTTTTATCAACATGTCCTAAAACTCCTATTTTCGAAACTACATGGTGTTAAAATTTAGGAGAAATAATCTTTTTTTCTATCATAACTCTTATACCAGTTCAGATATTTTTCAGAAATTTTTTGAGAGGTCTATTAAGCATCAAAAATGTTTTTTAATTTATAAAAAAAAATTACCAGTGTCGTCCGTAATGTATATAGGGTAAATATTTTTTAAAAATTGTACGCCACTGAGTATTCCAAAAATAAAAAAATATTTTCAAATTATTTTTTACTTAATGTACAATTATTAGGTAAAAAAACATTCCTTGGCATGGTCATTTAATATCGCTAAAACCTAACTTTACAGTAAACAATATTACCATCTTTTATATTATTTAAATCAAAATTAAATCCCTACGCGCGAAAAATTGTTCAATATATTAATGTTTTAACTTTTAATTCATATGATTGGTAAACCAAACTAAGTACTATTAACATAACTACCATAATATACTAAATAAATAGCAATTTGACCATGCCGAGAAATGATTTTTATATTTTTACGCAAAACCATACAGCGAATAAAAAAGGCAGAGACAACAGAAGCCTACCAAAAATTGGTTAAACGAGTTAGGAAGTTTTTATTAAAGAAAATATATTTCTTTAAATATTCAGATTCCAACTTTTTTGAAACTGAGAAAATTGCAAAAAATTGTTATTTCCACAAAAACATTTTTTTTTGTTTATTGATATCATAATGGCGATACCTAACAATATAATATTTGTCGTTCTTTAAAATTGAAAAATGTAACGCCAAATAAAAAAAAATGTATAGATTAGTCCGGTTTTAAAATTCAGCTAAAATTGTTTTAATTTTTTTAGTAACAGCTGCAGCATTCCAAATAACATTTTATTGCAAATACAGTTTTTGTTTATTAAATGTGACTACAAACTTTAAAGGATATATACAGTGATCCAAATATATATATATATATATATATATATATATATTCATTGTTTTCTCCTGGCGGTATGTAGATGTCCTCGTTGTTGGCTAAGTGTATGTTATTATTCATAGTTTGGTTAATAACTCCTTTGTAGTAGTCTAGTCCTAAATTCGCTGTATATTACTGCAAAAACCTTTAAAATCTTCTATTAAAAGTGCGTTAACGTTTTAAAGTTTTTTAGGTTTTATGTTATTAACCCAAACGTCTACTTTTTCTTGGGTTAATATTGATAAAGGATTTTTTCTTCCAAACAGTGCTACAAAATAAAATTTATACACACCACAAAAACTGCAGAAATTGAGATACTTAAAATACGCAATACTAAGATGGCATAATATTAAAAATATACCGCCTTATGCTTTGGGTTATTACCCGGATAAAATTAAAATGACCTTTTTTATGAAATTTTCTAGCAGTTTATTTTAAATTTTGTTTCCAAATATTTAATTTAATGTTTTGATTAAAATTACTTAGCAATTTCTGCAACGAAATATGCCCGATTTTGTGTTACATCGGATTTGTCCTTTTCTGCTATAAAGTAAACAAAGGATTTGTCCGCTTTTGCATTTTACATCATATTTTTATTAGGATTTTTATACGGATCTGTCAATTTTAATGCTTGCATGTGTACCTAAACATATGTAGAAAGATGTCGCCAATACAAACACATTTTACGCGCAAATTTAAAAATTGGATTTGTCCTGTATTGCATCACATACAAAATAGTGATTGCATCTAGGGACCTCATTTATTATTACAAAATAGTATATATACATTACAAGTGTGGAAAATGACTAATTTCACACGAGTGGGAATATTGTAGCACGAGGCGTTAGCCGAGTGCGACAAAACCACGAGTGTAAGAAAGTTATTTTCACACGAGTACTGTACACTATTTTTCCTACGACCACAAATTATTCACCAAAAAAAAAAAATTAAAGTTTGTCTGTTCAGAAAAAATAAAAAACAATTGAGAACTTTGCAACACTAGGGTAATATTTACTTTGCAACACTAGTGTGATATATACTTTTCCTCACTGCTATATTATACTGTTTTGACAATATTTTTACTTCGAAAATCACCTACCCAGAAGCATTATATAACTTTTATCATTTTGGAATTTAAAAAGGCCCTCACTTAATAAAAATTGTATGGTTTTGTTAGGTAATAACGCTAATAGTTTAATACGGTTTTCTGCTATTATAAAGGTTTTTAAAAATTATCGATTCTTACATATTTTAGACACTCTTCTAAATAAAACGTAAGTGGTGCATATCCAAAATATTCCGTTTTTAAAAAATATCAGTAAATAAACTTACGGGATCGGGGAGTGAAAAGGGGTGCTGGGTGGGGTAAAATTGGTAAAACGAGTTAATGAAACTGAACATCACATGTAAAATTAAGTAAAAATAACAGTTTTTCCTCATATTTTTAAGAAAAAATATAAAAAATATGAAAATTGTAAATGCATAACCTAAAGTCCTTAAAGTAAGGAAAAACGACTACCAAACGTCAGTTACCATGCAAAATATGGAAAGCATTTGGCAACGTCGGAAAGGTCTGATTCTATTTATGAATGGATAAAAGAAAGTGGATTCATAAAGTGTGTATTAGCCTTAGGTTTAATTAGGGATTAAAAAAAAGATTTAACTAGTTGTTTGAGTACACGAAGAAAGAGAGGAAGGAATTTGATCTATAGGCTTTTTTTCTCTGGCGCTTTAGGTCGAACGGTCAAGCGGCAAGGCTGCCTCTATAAAGTACGTGCTCAAAGGTAGAAGGGAGATTTTAAATTTGATCTACTTACCTGACAACACTGTGCCAGTCAGTGAAAGTTGTTTTTTGTGGTTATGTCTATTTTTGTTTATGTTTTTATTTTTTCGTAAATTTTAATAAATATAAAATAGGATGATTTTCGCTAATTTGGGTTCTACCGTTTAAGGTAAATATAAAGTTTTTTTACTGTCACTACAATAAATATGTCACTTGCAAAACCAATAGCAGTTTTTAGAATGACATCATAATATGTATCACACCAGTGTTGTAAAGTACTTTGCAACACTAGTGCTGTAAAGTACTTTGCAACACAAGTGTGATATAACGCATTTTCTATGCATGAAATCAGTGTGCTATTTGCTATTTTTACAAGTGGTCGTAGGAAATAGTATATAATATACCAAAAAAAAAACCAAAAAAATATTAAACAAGTAAAAAGATAATTAAAAATCGACGTTTCGGTGGCAAATCTGCCACCGTTGTCAAGATAAATGTAATAAAAATAATAAAAATAAAAACTTACTATTATTTATGTTTTAAAATTCACTATTTTTCTGTTTTTTGGGATATTCTGAAAATCTGAAAAACTTTGACATTAAATGTCAAAACATGTTTGTTTGGTTATAGTGTCATAGTGACATAGATAACTGGTTGCTGGTGTATTGATTGTTTATTTTACAAAAAGGTGAATAGTTAGTTAATTTTTAGTCTTCCTGAAGATACTTCAGTATCAAGCAAAGGCAACCAAGTGTTATTTAAATTAACTGAAATTGATGCTACACAAGTATCTTTATTTAATAATATATACGCACTTTCTTTGATTTTGCGTTTTTTTAGAACAAGTTTCCTTTGCTAAAATGCTCGAAGCATCCCAGTTTATTCTATGATTGTTATCAAATGCGTGTTGGCAGATTTTTGATTTATGAAATTCTGTGTTTTTAATGTATTTTTTTTTTTAGTACTTTCAATTTTATTTTTGGCGTGTACCCAAATAAATACCATCTATTAAATGAATCCGCTAAACTACAGAACATATCTTCAATTTACGATGATTTAACCCAATTTACCTTAGTCGACAAATTGATCGTCTCCAAGATACAGGTTGTCAAAGTTTTTATTTTATTTAAGTTATTTTTAAATATTTTTCTTATTATAAAACATTTTGCCCCAAAATTTAGTAAGTTTGCCATTACGCTTTTTCTAGGCCACCTGGTAGGGTCCAAAAGGTCTACATAATGCTACTACAAATTCTTTTGGCCAAAATACAACGATCTAATGCAATTTATCTGAGTCAAAAAATTGCTTGTTTGTGAGATACAGTCTCAAGTCAAAAAAGTAATGGAAAATTTGACACCTTGTATCATGCAAAGTAGCAACCTTTCAACTAAGATAAATTTAATCAGATCGTTGTATTTTGGCTCAAAGAGCTTGGGATAGCATTTTGTACAGACCTTTTGGACACTACCAGGTGGACTAAATAAAGCGTGAATAAATTCAATAGCAAACTTTTGTATGAAATAGAATGTTTAATCTCAAAAATCTCAAAAATAGTTGCTCGTAGTCGTTGTTAAGTTTACCTTTTTGGTGCAAAAAATAAGGAAGATTTAAAATATCTCAAAAAATTAAAACATACTGAGGCAAAAAAAGTTCCGACACTTTAAACCTAAGCAATGGACTGCATGTGGGTCTCTCTACATTTTAAAAACAAAAACATAAGCATTTTTCGATTCGCCATCCTGAAGAACCTCTTAATACTGAATTTTGTGATTTTTTTTTATAACATGTAATATATTTGAAAATATATAAAATAAAATAATAACTTTGGCACCGTGTACCTAGTAAACAATCAACTTTTTGACTAAGGTAAATTGGGTTAGATCGTCGTATTTTGGTACAAGAAATATGTGGTAGCATTTATACAGACCTTTTAGAGACACCCTGTATATATATTTTTTTTTCACTGCTAACATTAATATATATATAGTGGTGTAAAAATATTTATATATATTATTTTGTATTACACACTTTGCGTGGCGGCGGCCTGCTAGGGCCAAAAGATCGCGCGAAAAGTTAAAATTGGAAATAATGGAGCTATAACTCCGGGAGTTCCACTGAAATGTTCTTCTCTTTTTGATTGATATATTTTACTTGTGATAGTTTTGAAAAAGTAGCCGTCGTCAAGAGTTTGATAATAAAATGGCATTGTTATAAAAAAGACCCTGTATTATAAATAAAAAGGCATTTTAAGAAAATACCACATTGGAAATAATGTTCTCTTATAGTTTCGAAAATATAAGTTTCCAAACTTAGTGCGTTAGTTATGATGGCAAAAATAGAAACAATTTTTAATTTTTATGAGATTTCCTAGGCCCAGTATAAAATGCAAGAGTTTAGCTAAATAGAAAAGAGAAAAAAATCCACAAAATCGTCCTCCAAAGTTAGTCTAATGGCTCTCAGATCCTAAGACAAGGTATTGTGTCGTATGATTTTGAATACATAAGGGCTCTTTACATCACTGGGGCAAATATGGAACTATCTTCTGGGACCATAAGACCGGTGGACAATAAAAACTAACTTTGTATTTTTTGAATAAACAAATCTATTTTGGTATTTTTTTAACTAACTTACTTAATTTGGTACGGGAATACCCCCACTAGGGGTAGCCCGTACAGGCTTAACTAAATCTTTAACTTTTTGCTCGACTTTACCTCTATTACTCTTACTACTTCTACTATATCCTTTCTTCTACTATCTCCTTTCCCCCAAAATGTGTTGTGTTTAAATGTAGAATTTGTAGGTTGACTTTGTTATTGTCTAAGTATGGTCTGACAAATTGCTTAATTTTTTAATATTATTGGTTTATAATTTTATTGGTTTATAACCTTATCGTATTACGAATTGCTTTATATTTAAAAAAAATTAATGTCAGGTAACCTAATTAAAATGTATACCTATTAAAATTTCCAAAATGTATACTTTTTTATACTAGGTGTTAAAATTTTAGCTAAATAGAAAAGAGAAAAACAATTTTCCACAAAACCATCCTCCATAGTTTGCTTAATGGCTTTTCAGATTCTAAGACTACGTATATTTCTTAAAGGGCACATCACCCTGTTTAAAACCAAAACACCATTCCATCCCTTGGAAAACACACCGACAGCCTTACACCGCCAAAATCCCTAAATTCTTTCCCTTAGGGCAGTCGTGACGAGAATTCCCTAATGCATCGTGTGCAAGTCACCCTTATGATAAATATCCGTAATGGAAAAATAATAACAGAATGGATAGGGAAGCTAACAGTTAACCCTTGGATAAATATGACTGTTGATACCTTCGAGTTAGGTGATTTCTTTTTGTTTGTTGTCGAAAATTGTTTTTCAATTACATAGTAGCCCAGAACAAATATAAAAATAATACTCATGTTTTATTGGAAGAAAAATTTGGTTTACTAAAGCGATAGTTATTTTTGTACCGAGGGCGTAAAATAGCACTTTTACGCCTGCGGCTAAAAGTTCAAACATTCAATTGTTGTCGTAAAAGGGCTTTACGCCAGAGGTGCAAACAAAATTTTTGTACAACCAAAATTAATATACAAGCATTCTTTGTAGTTATCTTTTCTTTATTTTTGTTGTACAGTGTGGGACAAATCAAACCTTTTAACTAATAATATCTTTTTATCTGTTGCGCTCAACCTTTTAATTTTTGAGGGGCTAATAGATAGATATGTCTCTCTAGGTTTGCCAATTTTGGTCAAATAGATTTAAGCAGGACTGGACTTACGGGACTTCTTCCGAAATGATGCATTAAACTTCGTTGCAAAAAAAAAAATGTTTATCTACAATTAGGCTAATACGTTCATTTTTAATTAATTTACTGTAAAGTTTAGTCAGCATCCAACGTAGTAACCATGGGAATCTCACACTTTTAATTTTTAAAGGACACTAAAAAAAAATATTTTTAAAATCGAAAGAAATCCATGCTTTATGGGAAGCATTATTTATCAAAAATAATTATATTTCCCAAATTCTTTCTTTTACTGAATCATTTTCCATTGTTTGTCTAAAAGAAAAACGTATTAGCTAATATGTAGCTTAATCAAATTCTTTTGCAACGAGGTTAAATACAGTATTTTTGAGAAAGTCCCGTAAGTCCAGTCCTGTCTAAATCTATTTGATCAAAATTGGCAAACTTAAAGAAAACATATATCTATGTATTAGCCCTTTACAAATAAAAAAGATAGGCGCAACAGATGCAAAGTTTTTATTAGTTAAAACGTGTGCAAGTTTAATTGGGCCCACCCTGTATATATAGAATAATATAATATACCAAAGAGAACCAGTTAAAGAAAATTTGCCATCTTGTAATGTTTTAAATTGTAATCGGTATAATTTTAACATATGTTTCATTAAATAAATTGTTGTTTAACCAAAAAACATAGGGCGGTGGTCAATTTCATTATTGGAGATATGCTCTATATTGGTTAGGCGGATTCATTTATTGGATGGTCTTTTTGTTGAGTACACGCCTGGAAAGAATGGGACCGCTTCGGTCCTGGTCCCGGGTATACAGGCTGACCCTGTTCAGCCCTATTATTTTATGAACTGGCCGATCGCCTGAAACAAAATAAAAGAAAAACCCCCAAAAAAACCCAAAAATTCTAATTAAAAAACATGACGTTTCGGTGGCAAGTCTGCCACCGTTGTCAAGATAAAAAATTTAAGTTAAAAAATAAAAATAAATATTAACTAATATTAAATTAGAAATGATTAAAATTTAGATTATTTTTATATCTCAAACTGAAAATAGTTTGACATATGTGTCATGAAAAATTAAGTTAAAAAATAAAAATAAATATTACTAATATTTAAATTAGAAATGATTAAATTTAGATTATTTTTATATCTCAAACTGAATAGTTTGACATATGTGTCATAATTGACAAGTAACCGGTGTATTTATTATTTGTAGGACAAAAAGGTAATAAGTTAGTTGATTTTAGTTTTCTGAAGATGCAGTATCGAGCAAAGGCAACCAAGTGTTATTTAAATTAACTGAAATTGATGCTACACAATTATCTTTATTTAATAATATATACGCACTTTCTTTGATTTTGCGTTTTTTAGAACAAGTTTCCTTTGCTAAAATACTCGAAGCATCCCAGTTTATTCTATGATTGTTATCAAATGCGTTGGCAGATTTTTTGATTTATGAAATTCTGTGTTTTTAATGTATGATCTGTGTTCTTTTATGCGTTTAGCTAATGACACAAATTTATTATTGTTTAATAATTTATAAATGTGGGCGTTCTTATTATTTTCTAGGGCTAAAAGTGCAGTCTTACTCGCTTAAATGGGAGCGTAAAATTGTATTTTAGGCCGGTCTTACAAAAAAATTGTTTTGTTTTAGGGTAAATTGTTTGATAAGATAAAATTACACTTTTTATGTTGAGGTTGTAGGGCATCTACAGCCAAGGTATAAAAATATATTTTTTTATAAAATGCTATTTTTGTAAAAGTTTAACGTTACCTACAAAATATCAGTGGTATTTGTATTACGTACGTGGCGACAGATAAATACTTAATTGACAGCGTCCAAAAGGTAATAGTTATTTTTGTACTAAGGGCGTTAAATAGCACTTTTACGCAATCAGCTTTAGGCGTAAATGTTTTTACGCCAGAGGTGGAAACACTATTTTTTGTATGAATGAAATTACTATACACGCATTTTCTGTAGCTAGAAGAAAATTTCTTAGCATGTTTTAAATTGTCATCAGTTTACTTTTAACATATGTTAATACAGCATACCTAAACCTGCCTATTATATTTGACCGAAAAAAATATAAACAAGTAGGTTATGTCATGGATATCTAGATTAATTTAAAATTATTTTTGGCCAATTTCTGACAGTATTTAAACATGTAAATTTTTTTACAAAAAGAAAAGGGCAGTTTTCACGATAATTATGTAAGTTAATGTGTAATAAACATAAATTTATTAAGTAGGAAATATTTTGCTTATGATTTATAACACCAAAACTGCTTATTTTCGGAAATATTTTTGTAATTGGCAAATACATGGTTACGGTTAAATAACCCTAGGATTATATACCATACATGTTGGCATCATACCACTCAACATTTTACTATACTAATGTTTACGCCAAGAGTTACCTAGTTATGCAATACCCCAAATTAATAAACTTCCCTCCTATGGTCTTTTAATAACTAAACTCTGTACTTGGCTCTCTAGTTATCTATCTGATTGACGTATATCAGTTATTGTGGACGGCCATTCTTCAAGCTTTCACCAAGTTAATGCTGGAGTGCCTCAGGGGTCAGTTCTGGCACCAACATTGTTTCTTCTTCACATCAACGACCTTCTCTCGCTCACAACTAATTCCATTCATAGTTTCACCGACGATAGTACCCTTCACTTCAGTTTTCAGGGCCTAAACCCTTCACTAAACCTGAATTGGAAAACAAACGCAGAGCGATGCAGATATCTCTTTCGCAGGATCTTAATTTAATATTGGATTGGGGCGCCAAAAATCTCGTCCATTTTAATGCATCCAAAACACAATCATGTTCCTTGTCGCGAAAAGAGTCACCAAATACTCATCCTCTACTTATGAGCGGCCAAGTTTTACAGAGCAAGGACACCTTCAATCTTGTGGGCGTCACATTTAAAAGTAGCCTCAACTGGCATAAACACATTGTATCTATAGCCACGGCAGCTTCAAAAAGCTTGGATTTCTCCTTCGAGCCAAAAGTATTTTTTCCTTTCTAATTTATACACTTTGTATGTGTCCCAAATCCGACCTCCCTTAGAATATTGCTCTCATATCAGGGGCATCCCCCACAACCCTAAGCAATTATGATTCTTCACTTACAGAAAGGCTTTCCTCTCTTGCCTATCGTCGGGCTGTGGGGGATTTATCGCTTTTTTATAGGTACTTCCATGGCTTTTGCTCTGAAGAATTGTCCAGTATAGTTCCTCCACTCACGGTTCCCACCAGAGGAACTCGTGGTTCCGCGCGTATGCATCCCTATACGGTCCAACCGGACAGGCCCCGAACTTCCCACTTTGTTCGTTCTTTTATCCCTAGAGTTTCTAGATTGTGGAACCTGCTACCCGCGGAGGTCTTTTTTCCCCCAAATATTTAAGTATTTAAGTCCCGTGTCAACAAACTCCCTCTAACCTCGCTTAAGACAGCCACGGTACGTTAGTATTTAGGCTTTTAGCCTTCGTGGTTTGACCAAAGAAAAAAAACAAGCGAATATGCTACCCTACCCCTACACCGGGACCTATATGTAGTGAAAAATACCATAAGTTAACCATTAAATTAGTCTTTCTAATTAAAACATTTACACACTATTAATCTTTGCATTACTACTTACCGTCAGGTCTGGTTGCTCGGATTTCCCTATAAGTATACTTCTCTTTCTTTAAAGAGCACAATACTCACAGCTTGAATACACTACAAGATTTTGTGTTTTGAATCTTTATACTTTGATTTACTAACCTTAAAGTTTCCGATTTAAACCCCTTTCACTTTTTAAGCTAAAGAACATTACTACTATAAATTTTTACCACAACGCCTGAACAACCACTTTTTCAGAAAAAAATCCTAATAACTAAAATAACCTAAAGTATTATCGAAGAAGTAAAAAATAAAAAATTTACTTTAAAGAAAGTTGAATCGTTCACCACATTATAATAATTAATAACTTTCCCCTCTTCTAACTTTTTATTAGCTTTTCATTTAACCAAATTTGTCATAGAGTATTGACATCCCCCAAGCATATTAATCAAATATTTATGACCAAGAATATTTTTCGTCCCGTTTATCCCTCAAAACTTTCAATAATGAAAAATAATATCATACGAAATCTTAGCTGTGAAATTAGTTTGCAGTCAAAATCTATACACAAATTATTGGTCGGAGCTTATCTATGTTTTGCAGTCTCTTCCTGTTTTGAATAGTAAATAGGGATGGAAAGGGATAGTTTTTAATAAGCTTCATTTTATTGTAGCTATAGATTTTGAACTACTGGGTGGTACAAAAAAATATGATTTGCGATGTCCTTGCAGATATTAATACGGTGTGTCTGAAATTGGTGGGGAATATATTGGAAACTATAAGAGATAGAAAGATGATTAAATAGAAAAAGTAGTAGTTTATTTAACCATTAATCTGATAACGTTTTAACGACAACTGTAGCTTCTTAGGTTTTTGAGATATTTAAAAAAAAAACTGAAAATGTGTATATGGGAAAAATTTCTAGATCTTAGATTTGAATTATTTTATTGTTTTGGCTTTGATATACCATTATTTACTTTTGTTTTTCTTCTTGCCACCATCTTCTTTCTTTGCACATTTAAAAAATTGATTTTTTTATAAGATAATGTACAACACATTCTATATTTTTTATTTTTATGTTAAAAGTCGTAAAAATTATTTTTTTGCTGGAGTTGGCCAAGACTCTTCCACAATAAAGTGTTATTTAATTCCTAATAAATGCCTATGTTGAAAAAACCAATGTATATTACTAATTTTTACAAACTTATGTACCCGATTAAAGACCTTATGTGCATCGGCACACTAAAAATATGTATAAATAATACCAAAGTATGTGCTTCCTCTAAGAAAACCCATTTTATTTTATTCGCTGAGGAAAACCATTTTTTTCTTTTAATTTGCTAACAATTTCTTGGTTAAGACTACCAAAGTTCTTTACGTTATTTTAATTAAAAAAATGGTTTATTTTTAGACTCCAATTTTATAACATTCTCAGTTAAGATTTATACTTTAGTGCTTAGTAACATGACACTTACAGCTTTTTTACAGCTAACTCTAAAATATAAAAACCACCAGTAAAAAATAAATAACCAATAACTTTTTTATGAAACCAGTAATAATACTAACGGCCGTATTCATTAAGTTTGACAAATATTTATCAGACAGATGCTTAAAAAGCAGGCTATCAGTCTGATTAATATTTGTCAGAGCTTGGTGAATACGGCCGTTAAGGAATTTCGGACTTTCATTGTCTTTATTACTATTTACACAACGTTTCGTGCAGTCCTATCTCCAGGGTGTAGCAACCGCCGTATCAATGATACGGAGCCCCCGGGCAACAGGGGCCCCCAAACGTGTGTAAGCAAAAAAATTAAGTACTGAAAAACTGTCCGTTAAATTAGGAAAGTGTTTTTTTTTGTTTTTAAACATTTTTAATACGAACGGAAAAAGCAATGCTTAAATTTTTGGGCCTTCTTACTCATTGTGATACGGGGTCCTCCAAGGTACGCTACGCCACTGCTAATATCTGTCCGTTTTCAAATGCAACATAATACTAATTCTTTAAGCTACTAAGTTTATACAGAGTGTAACACACGTAATGACTTTAATTTTAAGGGATGATTTTTAAGTAAAAAGTTCGAACATATGTCCGGGGACGCTTCGTTTTCGACATAGAAGAAGTTAAAAGATTTTAAGAAGAAGTCGTTATTTTTTAAGTATTCTAAAAATGCTTTAACTGATATGGACGAAATTTTGTACACTCATTTAATGTAATAGGGCGTCTGTAAAGCTTAACCTAAATTAAGAATATTGGATCCAGTGGCGTCTCTGTAGGCCCCACAGCCAATAATATTTAGAAAAATAAGTGCGCCACTGACCTTACATTAAGTTTTTATATCTTTTCCGATTAACTAATTGAAAATGCAACTTTTTAGTTTCTTGTAATTTCTTCGTATCACGCTTTGTTTTCGAGATTAAAAAATTTAAACCCCCTAGAGTGATACTTTAAAAAGTCCATAAATAGGTTAAAATAAAATCGGAAATTAAAAAATAAACAATTTTAAAGTTAGTAAATAAGAAAAATGACGATTTCAGATAAAATTCATCACTGCTCATTTTTTTTAAAGGTAAATAATTGTTTTTTTTTTTAAATTTTGTCTTTTTGCCATGTCTATGGATACTTAAAAAAAATAGAGTGGCTTTAATTTTTATTTTGAAAACAAAGCTAGCTACAACAAAATAAAGTGACTAAAAGTTCAATTTTCAATTGCTGAATAGGAAAAAATATAAAAATTTTGTTAAAAGTTAGTAGCCCACGTTTTTATAATAATACGGGATGTGGGGCTCACTGAGACGCCACTGGGCCCAATAACCTTTATCTAGGTAAAGCTTGACAGGCGCCTTATTACATTAAATATGTGTATCAAATTTTATCCAAATAAGTGGAAGCATCTTTAAGATATTTAAAAAAATACCATCTTTCTTTAATACTTAAACGCCCTGACGCGTCTCCGGACATATGTTTATAAACACTTTTATACCTAAAAATTATAAGGAATCATCCCTTAAAATTAAAGTCATCACTTATGTTACACCCTGTATAGTATGGTAGACCATTAACCCGTAACCGAGTTGGGTACGATCAAGCGTTTATCTATTTAAGTAGGTACTACGTAATGTACGAAATTGTTTGTCCCTTAGTATCTGACTGTTAACATATTGATATTTCTTTTGAAAATTGCCTAAATCAGGTCTTGCTGGTGGACCAGCTTCCATCAGTCAGGCACAGATGCCTAGTAATACTATTAAAAATAGGTTTAAAACTTAATCAAGACAAATGGTCTGTTTGGCATAACAAAAGTTATAACTAGTTTTAACTTTTTTAAACTCAACTACACTATTTTCGAGGTCGTGAAGTTAGGTACATTTTATTAAAACGATAATTCTTGTCGATGAAGTCTTTGGACCACTCGTACGAACAAGTATAGAAAACAAGAACTTCAAATATGTAAAATTTCAATTTATTTGTTTATAAATAAAAGCATGAAGGCCTTTTTGAATTTTTAAAATTGGTAACATAACTCAATTAAACGCGTTTGGCATCGAAACTACAATACAACACACAACTTTTTTCACTATGCCAAACACACCTAAAATGTTGGTGAGTTTATAACCACACACAGTTACTGTATTCCTTTTACCTTGTAGAACCGTTCTGAACCGTTCTTCGAACTGTCAATAATGTCAAGAACGGTTCTACAACATGAAAAAATGTCAAAAAATTGTAAAAGGAACACTTATGGTGTCGTTCCGGGCGGTTCTGGAGCATAAAAGGAATACAGCAATTGCTAAACTGCAAACCGCCGACAAGTTCTGCTTAGAAAAAAACAACAGCATTTTAAAAAGAAAATGGAGACAAAGAAAATGTTTAACGACATCGTAATACAAAAAAGTAGCAGAACAAAAAACATTAAAGGAATAAGAAACACAGAAAAAGGAAATGGGATCCAAGTTTAAAGTAGCAACTGGAGGCAAAAAAGCAAACCAATAAAATTAAAAACAAAAAAAAAAGAGCATAGACAAGCGAAAACAAGCAAAAAACCTAAAGTCTAAAGAAAAAATAGAAATAAAGAAGTATCATTAACTCAAACATCTAAGACAAACACAAAAATTAGCATAGTTCGCTTAGAAGACACTGACAAAGACTAAATTTAGTGCCTATTCCGTCTTGGATGTGGACATGTGCAGATTTTTCATATTACGGAGAAGACTACATATGTGATCAATGCAGGCCATTCTAAAATCTCAAGTGCTAGGAGTGTGGCACAAATATTCGTTTGGTACTAGGTGCCACTTTTTAAATTACTAGCTTTGTTACTAAAGTTTAATTGATGATTAATAATTATTTTTAGGTGAAGGTATGGTGTTTTTATACAATCTTCTTTATGAATTAAAGTTTTAGTGTAAGTCATAAAAAAATATTAAAGAAAAATGGTAATTGTTACAAACCAAACGCATCACCAAATTTAGTGAAATTTGGTATACGGGGGTTTTTGCGGCTCTGATTACGAATCAAAAAAATTTAGTCGGACACGTTTTGTTCTCAAGATATTCATCATTAAGGTTAAATAGAATACTAACCAAAATTCTTCATATCCTTGCACGCAATTCTTAAAATTTCCGCTAAATCAGCTATTAATATTTGATTTCCACCTCCTTGAAACCCATTTTTTACTTATTTTATGAATTCGTTTCATAAAATTGCAAAGGTTTATTTTTAATCATTGCAAACCCCGCCAGAGCTATTGCGATTAAAAGTGAAACTTCACAATTTTAAGAAAAAAAGGAAAAAATAAATAGGTTTTTAAGAGATAAAAATTAAATTTAAGGTAAAAAATTTAACTTTAAATCATAAATTGTTAGCAAAAAGAAAAGAGAACATAGTAAAAATAGGGTAAATTTGATTTTTCAGTTTGACGATGAATATGAATGGAAATGGGTAAAATAATGGGTTTTTAGAGGTGTAAATCAAATATTTAATGCCAATTTAGCCGAAATTTCAAGAGTTGCGTGCAAAAAGAAGGGGGAGTATGTTTAATTTTGATTATTATTCTATTCTTCTAAGTTTAATAATGAATATATTAAGAACAAAACGTGTCCGACTAAAGTTCTTTCAGATTCGTAATCAGTACCCCAAAAATCCTTGTATACAATTTTTATTAAAATCGGCTGAGCGGCCGGTTTGTAAAAAATTACCAAATTTTTTATTTTAATTTTAAATAACCTTAGCTGTTTGTACGCCACTAGCAGACTTTCCCTAGGTATTGCGTTACTAGAATATTAAACTTCCATAAAAATGCTTTCAACAAATTATGCGTATTTTTAATAAAAATCAATAAATCCACTTTAAAGTAAAGAGAAAAACTTCCCCTTATTAATCTCACTTTACGTGCCCGATATCTTAAGTTGCAGCCTCAGGCCCGTTACAGTTTTATCGGGAGATCTTTAATTTCCTTTTAGCGTATCGCTACACGCCAAAATATGCTGACAAAATCCATCATACCGATAAGGCTGATGTCTCTTCGCGTTAGAGGACAACGCACTTCGGCGGCAAATTACTTTATGTTCCCGAGAAGAATGCATGTTACAATAGAGAAAAATGGGGCTTTTAAAGCAACTTTCATGCATATGTTCTGTATAAACAAACAATTTTATACGAGGATGAGATAAAAAGTTGCCAGCCTAAAGGACGGGTCCCGCATAACCGCAACGAGGCCGTGGGCGTACATTTCCCTGGTAAAATGTAGAAGGATGCGGTGCAAAAATTTTGTATCTAATCTGACTGCAGTACTATAAGTCAATTATTCCAGATCGTAAAATAAACCTTCACGAATAAGGTAACACAGTTTTAAGGTTTGACCACACATAACTACCGTTGTACCTTTATAATCAAATGCCGTAGGCTTAATATTACCGCACCGTGCCCGACCACATACCACACACAAAAAATAACAATGTAATTATAAGTTTTAACTATATTATATTACTTATCACTAACTCTTTATTTTTATACGAAATGAACCGAAATAAAGAATACGCTCGGTAAACTCAAAGCTTGGCTCGGGGAACATAGGCGATATACGGCCAGATCCACGTATGATTTCATTGACAATAATGACCTTTTTTAAAATAGCACATTGGATACAGGCGAGCAAATAAGGGGGCTGGAGGGCTTAGTTCCCTTAAAACGGCAATAAGCCACCGTTACCCAAAATCAAAGGGCATTTAAGGCGTATTGGTGATCATTTTTAAGTTGGCACTATTGCTAACTTTTTATTATTGGTGATACTAAGTCGGTTAAATTAGTAAAGTTGTAGTATTTTTTCCGATGATTAACGTGCTGCTAACAAAAAAAAATTAAACATCGGGTTTTTGATTTACTGCAAAAAAATGTACTTTATTTAAAATAAAACACCCTGTATATTATACCATTATTCGAAAGATCTAGCAAAGAGCATTAAAAAAGTCCTTATGTGCTATATCCAATTTTTAATAATATTGGAAACATGGTCATCCTCAGGAATGTGATAGTAAACTGGGATTTTTAAAGTACATCCTTTATATTGCATTATTATTAAAAATATATTTTAAAGAGCTTTAAGAAAATACCGCATTTGATACGTCTATCTCTTTTAGTTTTGGAAATATGGCCATTCAAACCCAAAAAATAGTAGATATAATGTATATTTTATCTTATAGTGATTATAGTTTGGCGCTGTAGAAATGAAAATAAAAAAACATAATTTTAAGATTTGGATGACCATATTTTCAAAACTATAAGAGATAGACATATTAAATATGGTATATTTTTAAAGCTCTTTAAAAAATCTATTTATTGGTAATGCAATTAACGAGTTGTTTAAGAAATGTCAGTTTACTATCAAATTCCTGAGAATGGCCATATTATAAAAACTATCAAAAATTAGATATAACACATAAAAACTTTTTTAATGCTCTTTGATCGATCTTTTAAATGGTGATATAATATACATAGTGTTTTATTTAAGAAAATTATATTCTTTGCAATAAATCCTAAACCCGATGTTCAATTGTTTTTGTTGGCAGCACGTTAATCACCGGAAAAAATACTACAACTTAACTAACTTATCCTACTTCGTATCTCTAATATTAAAAAGTTAGCAAAAGTGCCGACTTAAAAATGATTACCCTGTGTACATTGTAAACTGGAGCTCAAGCCCAACAATGCCCGGCGAGTTGCGCCACTGACTGGACCACGGGTCGTACTAACTTTATCAATAAAGTCTTTTATTAAATTATTAAATACTCTCATTTTCCAAAAAAACTTTATAAAAATTAATGCAAAATATTATGCTATAAAAGTGTTTATTGCAAATGGACAAAAATAAATTAATTGTTTAATATAATGCAGTGTAAAAATCTAAAAGGCATAAGAAAAACAACAATATTTTCTGCTCTACACTACACTGTATTTAGATGAATGTTAAATATTTAAATAGAACTTTTGCCAAGTAGTGTTTGTTACTGATTGAATTTGCCCTATTTTTCCTTGAATTTTATAAATAATATAGTTATTTTTATTTAGTTTCTATGGATTAGTTCCGGCAATAATTACCAATATTGGGCCAGCACCGCAATTTTGTTTGTGAGATATTGCAGCTATACCGTCATTATTATACAGGGTGATTCACGGTCGATGTTAGGTTAGACGTTTATGGGAAACGGAACGAAGAATTTTTCTGAAAATTTAGCATCTTAAATTTTCTTACCTGTTCTATCGACCTAAAATATATTCAGCATTACGACGTTGCCGCTTCTATCAAAAGTCCTATAATTTTTTTTAAATGGGACACCCCTTATATTCACAAATTTTTCTATTCGCCATTTAATTATAATACTTTTTTGTTTATATTGCCCTATACCTATCTCTATCGGTTTTCGAGATAAAAAAATAATTTGTGTTGAATGTGGTCCGAAACAGGGCCCTAATTAAACTTAAGTAAATTAGTGTTCTCAATTCATAAAAAGTTGATGTTTTGATGGTAGTTTAGACAGACACGATGTATTTAATTTACACCAAGAAATCGACTTTATATCATACAGGGCATGTTAAAAATACTATTATTTCCGTTATACTTAAAAGAGGTCAAAAGATCATTTTTTCAAATAAAACCCCCTGTTTATTACTCAATAAAATAAAAGATGAGGAAGAACGGTTTAAAAATGACATATCATGTTCCCATACCTAAGTCATCAAGATTTCTTAATAAAGCCGCTTTTTGTTAAAAATTATGTTCTAAAGAATTTAATTTTAAGTTATCATGGAAATAAAATGCTCGCCAAAAAAATCGGGACAAGCAATTTTTAGCACCATATTTAACTTGTAGTAACTTTTAAAATAAAAAATATTTTTAGTTGCGGATTTCGGTATGTTAAAGCCTATTTCGTCTAGATGACAAGGCGCAAAATGATTTTGAAAAATAATCAAATGTTCATGGTATACAGGGTGGTCAATGAACAGATGCAAAATTACAAAAAGTTTAGAGGTGTGTGATTCCGGCAATAATTTTTTTCGCATTTGATTATAGGTCATTAGTAAAGGAATATCAATATCTCCAGACGTTTTTGCCAGTTTTTGATTACAGCCCTCTAGCCCCAGAGACACTAATAAACAAAAAATGTGTCAAAACTTTGCTACCAATATCTTTAAAACGCTGTTACTTAAAAATGGCTTTACCGATTTCGACCAGGTTTTCACATTTTGAAAGCCTACTTTCTGGTTCTTTTTATTACCTAACCACTTAATTAGTAAATGGCCATTTCTATAAAATACAGGGGTCAAACAAAAGTAAAGATAAAATTGCACAAAATAGGGCTATTGTTCATTTTTAGCTATGACATTTGGGCTGTACGTTGTTGTTTGGTTTGAAATTTGGTCAATATGCAGCTTCGGTCAATACCTCTGGACGGTTTTTTTACTTTTTTGATTAGTGCCTTTTGGCCACAGATACGCTACCAGGCAGATCCATTCTCCTAAAATGTGTCTTTTGTGGATTTTTTGATGTGATCTGGAAATTTTTAATTAATTACTACCTAATAACTTTTTTATCGTACAAAGTAATCAAACAAAACTGACTCTTTCATTATATAGGTTGTTTTAGATTTTAATTGGGAAAATTTAATAAACGATAGAACAACATGAAAAAATAAAAAAGGCTATATAAATATGTATATTTTGAAGCTTCGTTCTGGAGATACAGGGTGTTAAAGTTTTGGAAAAAAATAGTTTTTTATTCATAGCTCAAAATTATTGTTGCTTTACACATACAAATGGTACAAATTAGGAGGCCACTAATGAACAGGATTTTTTAATTATTTTTTGTTCTCGAAAACGAAGCAAAATACTAAAAACATTTAAAAACAAAAAGTTGTATTTTTCTTGATTTTTTCTATAGAGCCAAGCAATAAAGTATTAGTTTTTATTTTTTTTTCTCGAAAACAAAGCAAGATATGAACAATTAACAAGAAACAAAAAGTTGTATTTTTAAATGCTTAATCTAAAAAAAATACAAAATTATAAAAAGCAGTGGGTACCATTATTTTTCCATCTCTACTAACTAGGTTGCCCTTTGGGACGCCACTGCAATAATTACGGTAAATCTCAATACATTAAATGATACCTCTTATCATGAGAAACAAACCCGTCAAGTTTAAGGAAAATCGGCAAGAGGATTTTTGAGCTATGAATAAAAAACTATATTTTTTTCAAAACTTTAACACGCTGTATCTCAAGAACAAAGCTTGAAAACATACATGTTTATATAGACATTTTTTATTTTTTTAGTTCTATCGTCTATTAAATTTTCCCGATTAAAATCTGAAACACCCTGTATAATGAAAGAGTCAGTTTTGTTTAATTAGCCTGTACGAAAAAAATCATTAGGTAGTAATTAATTTAAAATTTCCAGATCACATCAAAAATCCACAAAAGACACATTTTAGGATAATGGATCTGCCTGGTAGCGTATCTGTGGCCAAAAAGCACTAATCGAAAAAGTAAAAAAACTGTCCAGAAGTATTGACCGAAGCTGCATATTGACCAAATTTCAAACCAAACAACAACGTACAGCCCAATTGTCATAGCTTAAAACGAACAATAGCCATATTTTGTGAAATTTTATCTTTACTTTTTGTTTGACCCCTGTATTTTATAGAAAATGGCCATTTACCAATAGAATAGTTAGGTAATAAAAAGAACCAGAAAATAAACCTTCAGAATGTAAAAACCTGGTCGAAATCGGTAAAGCCGTTTTTAAGTTACAGCGTTTTAAAGGTATTGGTAGCAAAGTTTTGACACATTTTTGTTTATTAGTGTCTCTGGGGTTAACGGGCTGTAATCAAAAACTGGCAAAAACGTCTGAAGATATTGATGTTACTTTACTAATGACCTATAATTAAATGCGAAAAAAAAATATTACCGGAATCACACACCTCTAAACTTTTTGTAATTTTGCATCTGTTCATTGACCATGAACATTTGATTATTTTTCAAAAATTATTTTGCGCCATGTCATCTAGACGAAATAGGCTTTAACATACAGAAATCCGCAGCTAAAAATATTTTTATTTCAAAAGTTACTACAAGTTAAATATGGTGCTAAAATTGCTTGTCCCGATTTTTTTGGCGAGCACTTTATTAGGCTTATGAGAGTTTGGTGATTTTTATAAGTAATTAATAAACAGTTATTGACGGTGTTTAAATAATTTGTCAAAATAAACGCAATAATTGACTATTTCCTATGAAATTAATTATTTTACATGGACAGTGTGATCAAATAATTGCCAGAAGTTGCAGAAAATTTATCCAAATGTATCCTAAATTAACACCAATAAATGAGAGAAAGTTTGTATGACTACAAAATAATTTCATTAACTATGGCTTAAATTTAAAAGCGCCTCCAACATTACCAAAACCTGTTCCTTCAAATGAATACAATATTGTTAACGTTTTGGCATATTTTTATGCATATCCAGAAGCTTTAATTCGTAGTGCAGAAGAGGATTGAACTTCGTTTGAATAATCAATATTGGCGTTTATTTTGGAAGTTACTTATAAGAGTCACCAAACTGTCATAAGCTTGATATTTCCATGGTTACTTAATATTAAATTCTTTAAAAACTAATTTTTACAAAAAAGCGTCTTTATTAAGAAAACTTGATGATTTAGGTATAGGGACATTATATGTCATCTTAAAGCGTTTTTATTTATATTTTATTTTATTAAGTGATATACAGGGGGTTTCATTTCAAAAAATGATATTTTAACCCCTTTTAAGAGTAACCGAAATAATAGTAATTTTAGCACGCCCTGTATGATGTGGAATCGATTTGTCGGTTTAAATTTAATACATCGTGTCTGTCTACCTTCAAAACATCAACTTTTTATGAATTGAGAGCACTAATTTACTTTAGTTTAATTAGGCCATGTTTTGGACCACATTAAACTCAAATTATTTTTTATCTCGAAAACTGATAAAGAAAGGTATAGAGCAATAATTATAACAGTATTATAATAAAAGGAAGAATATAAATACTTGTTAATATAGGGGGTGTTCCATTTAAAAAATAAAGTTTATATGACGTTTTAATAGAAGCGGCAACGTCGCAATGCTAAAAATATTTTAGATCAATAAAACAGGTAATAAAATGTAAGATGCTAAATTTTCAAAAAAATTTGCGTTCCGTTTCCCATAAACATCTAACCTTCCATCGACCGTGAATCACCCTGTTGACATGTTTTGAAAAGTCTTTTTAATTTTTTTTTTTTGGTCTTCAAAGGGTTTGGAAGGAAAACTGATGAATATTTTTTTAATAGGTAAGGATCTTTTTTTTGCTCCTTACCAATTTTAAAAGCATTATGGGATGGGGCACCCACAAGACTAGATTGCTTAGGGCATCAGGTAGTGACGCATCCGGGCACTGGTTACAGAGTGGTTTTAGAAAACAGCCAACCCGATTTTTTAAGGATATACAGGCACTGGCAAGATAATATTTTCAAATAGTTACATCTAAAAAGTAGGCCATGGGATCCACACCAAATAAACAGGGTGTTTCCTAATTGCGGTAAGAAAATTTAAGGGCAAGTTAAACTTTTTAAAACACTTAAAAATTTCTATACACTTTTTTAGTAAAATTTGTTAGATTAGATAAAAACATAATTTAATTAAGGATGTTTTGGTATTTTTACATAATTGCTAAAAGAAGTTATTACACTTTATTTATAAAAGAAAAATGCCCCAATATTTCTTGTTTGGTTCAGAAATATACAGTTTACGGGATTTTATTTTTTTTTCTGGAAAACTAGCCAAGCTACGTAAAAATATGAAAAAAAAGTTGTATTTTAGAGAGTTTCATATATAAAAATATAAAAGTTGCAAAAGCCAGTGGTTTGCATATTTTTGTCTATATATTTTTGTTTTTTGTTACCCAAGATGCGTCCTACGCCGCCACTGGTATCACTAATTAAAATTAGTTTAGGGGTAAATTAACTTCCTGTTTCAGAAAATACCACAGCCAAATTTTACTAAAATTAAATTTGGCATATTAAAGATACTAACAAAAACCCAATTTTTCAATTAAAAGTTCAACACCCTGTATCTTTAGAAACAAATCATTTCCGGACCTATGTTTATATAATTTTTTTTAATAAAATTGGATCAGTAATACGCTCTTAATTTTTTTTTTATCGCAATTTGGACACAACCTGCTTACCAAATGCTAGTGGCCTTAGAAGAAAAACACCTTAGTAAAAAAATATTTTTGAAATTTGTGCCAAAAATTATTTATGAAGGGTAATCCCTGCCCTTAAAAAAACAATTTCTCTATTTTTGTTCGTAAACTAAATTAAATTTAACCTAAAAATTCTAAATCTTTTAAAAATGATTTAAACTTTTTAAAGCTGGCGGTTGCCTTGCAGCAAAGCCATAAATCCAGTCAATAAGAATTTTTTATGCAAAATTTTGAAATGCCTCTAATTTAAAAATATATATTTTTAGATGCCCCTAATTTGGCAGATATTTTTACAAAATTGAATTAAATTACCAAAACAAAAATAATATTTATAAATAATCGCTTTTAAAAGTTATTTTTTTTTCTGAGGAGGGGGATTTAACCAAAAAAAATTATTTATTTTTGCAAATTCAAAAACTAAAATTGTCTTTGTTAGAGTGTTTCTTTTAACGCCGGTACCATCTGGATATATATTTAGTGTGGGTACCGAGCCACAACTTCTAGATATAATTATTTGAAAATATTATCTACGCCATTGTATACAGGGTTATTCACGGCAAGTTTTTAAATTTTAGGCGCTCGATATAGGTGTTGTAAGTCTTAATAGGGCAACTATTTGATTTTTCTGGTACAATTATACTGAAATTACAGGTCAGGTTATTTAAAATAAAATACACTATAAGATGTCACACCTTTTTTTACACTAATTATCGTTGCCCCTGTACAAATTACAAAAAATAAAACATAAACTAAAAATTGTTTGTCTAGAAATACTGATTTAAAAACGTTAACCCTGTTTACAAAATAAACATTGTCTTTTTGTAAATTTTCTCTTTTATTTAAGCAACATTTTTTATTAGGAGTTTCCTTTGAAAAATATTTTTTATGCATTTGTCCTCTTATAAACACCATTCGTGAACAGTACAATTTTTTTTTAATGTACAGACTGTGCACGGATGGGGTTAAAAGAGGACAAATGGACCAAAATTTCATGTTTTGACAAAAAGTCATTCTTCATAAAAAATTTTGCTTGTAAAAAAAGGATTCACGAAGAAAAAATGTTGATTTTGGGGTTCTCAGAAACAAAAAAAATGATTTTTCTCCAAGAGAGAACGACCTTTATTTTTAATTTTTAAGCAAAGTGTCATTAGGAAATTAATTTAGAATAATGTTTGTAATCGATAACCACAATATTACAAAATTTTATTGCACTCCATAATTTGGAAAATGCATTGATCACATCTCGTTTACAGCTGAAAAATTGTGTTGTGTAGCAATTTGGAAAAAGCAGGTATTTGAAAAGCAAATTATGAAAGTTTTTAGGTTAATATATTACAAAAATTTAAAATAATTAATTTTTAATAACTTTAAAATCAGTTTCATTAATCTTTTTGATATCCCTGTAAAATTAAAAAGTCAATTTAAATGCTATTATAAATTAATTTTCTAAATCATATTTTGCTTAAAAATGAAAAATAAAGGTAGTATAGTCTTGGAGAAAATTTATGCTTTTTAAGTTTTTGCGAACCCTGTATACAAAATCAACATTTTCTCCTCGTACATCCTATTATTTATAAAAGCAAAAATTTTTATAAAGAATTACTTTTTTCAAAAAATAAATTTTTTGTCCATTTGTCCTCTTGTTAACCCTATCCGTGGACAATCTGTATATTAAATATATTTTTATTGAGAAAAAGTCAAATAATATTTTGTTTTCATGCAAGAGACGCAGATAATTTTTTATGAACCCACAGCAACTGGCGTAGATAAGGAAAAGTAAAGGAAGAAATTACTCCCTCCCCATAAAAAGTGTTTTATGGGTTATTAGAGACGAGGTTGTGAAGATGGGTTTGTTAGTTGGAAAACCGTTTTGTTTTTTGTTTTAGAACTTTATGCAAAATAAAACATGTTGTAGTACAGGCTGCCGTCTTTTCGTTGACCTTGCAGGGTAAAGTGAAAACTAAAGGAGATAGAACAAATCTTATTGCCCAATCTCGATTTAAATTTTTATTACAAATTTAATGGTAAAAGTAAATCATGGCTACCTTGATTCATTTTGGAGATAGAGTTTTTAAATTTTGTAAATTTAAATGTCAAAAATGTTCTATAAAATTGCCTTTTTAAATAAAACACCCTGTTAAAAAGACATTTTAAAGACCCTTAATAATTTTGCAGATTTAAAATAATTTTTCCCAATAGTTTCGGAAATAATGTGTATATCTACTATTTTTTAGATGTATATGGTAATATTTTCAAAACTATAGGATATAATCATATTAAATGTGGTATTTTGTTAAACCTCTGTGTAATATCTATGAAATGGTAATATGATATTAAGGTGTTTCGTTTAAAAAATCCTGATGATGGCCTTATTTCCAAGGCTGTTAAAAATAGATATAATAAATGTGCCATTTTTTATAGCTTCTAAAAGACCTTTCCACTAATAATAAAATATACAGAGTATTCCATTAAAAAAAAACTTTGTGTTATAACTGTAAATTAAAAGTCAATGAAAATAATATAACAACGCCACTATATTCAACGTATAAATCCCTAAAACTTTTCTTTTACCGATTCTTTTCTATCTCTAATATCAAGCAAGTTAAAAGTGCCTGGCCAAATTGACAAAATTTGACACTCTGTATCTCAAAAACAAATTAAGTTAGCCATGATTTACTTTTACCATTAAATTTGTTTTAAAAAGTGAAATCGGGATTGTGCAATCAAATTTGTTCTATCTCTTTTTGTTTTCGCTATACCCTGCAAGGTCAACGAAAAGGCGCACACCCTGTAGAAATAAATATGTATTTTAAAAAGTAAGGACCTTTTTGCTCTTTGCTTATTTCCCTCGATTTTGGCATACAAAACGAGGTTTAGACATCCTTCGTCCATTCCATTATCCCCGCCCCCCAGGAAAAGTTATTATCTACGCCACTGCCCACAGCTCCAGAAAGTTCATTTTGGAAAGAAAAAAATGACATGTTTTTTGCAAAAAACTCTTTTTATTCTGTAAATAATATTAATTTGTTAATTAAACATACCGAATTCTAATAACACCATTTAAATAATAACATGAAAGCGCCGACCTTAAATCTTTTTTCTAAAAGCACAAATGGTCTCCAAATTTTGGTTAAAAAAGGGACAAAAATAACACCCTTGCTGACAGCCAAAGGGTTTTTCTTGAAAGGGTTTCAATATTTGTCATTCCTACGGTGACTTCCTCGGCCAGAATACCAAGTAGTCGTTTTTATTTTATTTTATTTATGTTGGATTCACATTTCGCATTATAAAACATTTTTTTAATTTATACTAGGGGTAATGTTGTTTAGAAAATTTAAAGGCAAATTCTAGGTACATAAAGAAAATCATATAAACATGGCTTCGCAAACTTTTTGTGCCATTATACTGACTGTTAAACTTAAAAAAAAAATGTTTAAGTTAAGACATAATTTTATTAAAATCGATAAAATTTGTGAATCACTGTGATCTTATTAACTAATTAAGTTTGCGTGAATCTGATTGCACTATTAAACTAAACACTAAAAAAGAGAACAGGGCACGTATGTTGTGTTTTTTGTATTTTTTTCCTTTAATCCCAACCAAAAAAAACCACCCTGTACAATAAATTTAACAAATTATTTTTTAATTAATTTTAAAACAAACGTTTATTTAAAGGGCCTGCAAATTTTTAACTAGTTCCAAGGATATGTACAGGGTCATCCAACAAGGACTGAACAGAGGCTTAATTTTGACTTTCCCTGTATTTTTCAAAAATCCAAGATAGCACTTTGGCGTAACTTTTTATGCTCTTTTTGAAAATAGTACTTCGAAAAAAAATGGACTCAGAAACAAAAGAGTTACGGCATGCAACTTTGTTTTTTAAATGGAATGCCCCACTTTTTATTTCATATTTGAAAAGAGGCTATCTTTTTACGTAAAAGCTGCTATATATTTTATTTATTTATCTTATTTTAAATATGCTATTTTTCTAAAAGAAATGATCAAATTTGGTTTCGCGCCAAAATAATACTAAATTATCACCTGTGTAGGTACCCTACACCTGTATAACCTGTGTGGGTATTTGTCACTGTCTAGCTATATTTATTATTTGTTTGTAAATAAAATTACTCAAAATGAAATACTCATTAGAGGACCGTCTACAAATTATTACCCTATTTTACAAATGCCAAGAAGGAACGCCAGAGAGACTAAACGTAGATATTTTGCTGCCGTCCAAAGAAACATATCAATAAACACAATTTTAAGAATAAAAAAATTATTTGAAGAGACAAAATCGTTACAGGACAAGAAAAAAACTATGCCAAGACGAAGATTACGGAAAATTCTATTATAAATTATTTTACTAATAGCCCTAATAATTCGATTTCCGACGCAGTTCGGAGATGTTCAGTATGGTTTCTACAAGAAGAAATGTTAGCTACGGAACAGTCCATAGAACATTAATAAAAATTCATTTCTGCATCCTTCCTGTTCAAAAATATCACTGCAGCAAAAAGAATCTCGATTTAGATTTGTTGCAGAAATTCTAATTAGAGAGCAAGATCATGACCCAGACCTTTTAAAAAAAAATTTATGGACGGATGAAGCTTGTTTTACAACTTCTGGCATGTTTAACCGCCATAATAAACATCACTGGGCAACTCAAAATCCTAGAAAATTTTTGGAAATAAAAAGCAAGGTAGAACTTCCATTAATGTTTGGTGCGGAATGTTAAATACCAAAATTTTGGGTCCAATATTTTATCACGGAACGTTAACTGGTCAAAGGTACCATAATTTTTTGGAAAACGAAATCGAAAATCTTTTAGAAGAACTGCCTCTGGAAACCTACCGTTCAATCATTTGGCAACAGGACGGAGCACCTCCCCACACTACCCAGGCTGTTGTTAATTTTTTAAATGAGCGGTATACTGAATGGATTGGACGAAATGGAACAGTTGCTTGGCCACCAAATAGTCCAGAGCTTTCACTTTTGGACTCATTTCTTTGGGGTCACCTTAAAAATGTAGCCTACCACCAAAGAAACGAAAATATTGAAGAAATAAGAGACAAAATTGTAAACGAAGTTCGTAGATTAAATGATGAAAACCATATTTTAGCGGCCAGTTTAGAACGACTTCAGAGAGCGTATCAATGTTGTTTTGAAAATAATGGGGGACACATTCAACATTTAAGTTATTAGTGACCAGTATGAAGCCCAATTATTGACATTTATTTTATTAAACTTCTTTTTGTTAAATGGCCAATTTGTTGTCGGTTTAAAATTATATATAAATCGAGAATCTTGAGACTTCTGTTTTGTTGTATTTTTGTATAATTTAGTGTAAATAATCATTTTTAAACGTTTTAATAAATATTTCCCCTTTAATAAATACTTTAATTTAATTACTTGACTTTTCTTTCTGAAACATAACTGGTATGACACTAACAGATATTCAGCAGGTGTAGGTTTTACCTAGTAGGTAGGTAATTTTTACCTTATATCGGCGGGAAAAAATTTGGAAATACGATAATTTCTTCTGAAAAATAAACATATTTAAATAAGATAAATAAATAAAATATATAGCAGCTTTTACGTAAAAAGATAGCCTCTTTTCAAATATGAAATAAAAAGTGGGGCATTCCATTTCAAAAAACAAAGTTGCATGCCGTAACTCTTTTGTTTCGGAGTCCATTTTTTTCGAAGTACTATTTTCAAAAAGAGCATAAAAAGTTACGCCAAACTGCTATCTTGGATTTTTTGAAAAATACAGGAAAGTTAAAATTAAGCCCCTGTTCAGTCCTTGTTGGATGACCCTGTATATTATTGGAACGAGGTGATTTGTTAAAATTTAGACCATGAATGTGGCTTTTACAACATCATGTTATGCAGCGTCCAGACTTGCAACAATTCGCCGCACCGAATAGCGTTCCACATAACCCCACATAGAGCGGACGTGGACGGAATTCACTTCGTTTCAAGGGCTTGGTAAATGATTTCCTGGTAATTTAGAGCTTATCGGTTTTTTGCATCAAAGGAGCGCGCAAATAGGTTGGTTTGTTTGAATGGATGTTTGGCTTTACGTTTACGAAGTATACTTAGTTTTCATTTTTTTAACACGCTTTTATTAGCTTCGGTTGTATGTTTGTATGTATGTATGTATGTATGTATGTATGTATGTATATATGTATGTAACGGAATCTTTAAGCTTAATTTTCACCAACTTCCAGCGATTCGATTTCTCTGAAACTTTGCACACGTATCAAGGACCCATGACAATGCAATAATCTGCAAACAGTATCCCGTTATCCTGAATAGGATCGTCAGGATAAATAAATTCCTTTATAGATTTTCTGTAGGAGAGTAACAGCGAAAGAGCTAGTGCGCGATCTGCGCATGCGTGCAGTTTCGGACGTACTCTCAGCATAAGGCTGACAGAAACTTGTTCGAAGTAGTTGCGTTCTGAAACCTCATGCAACAGTGAAGCTTTAAATGAAATGATTAAATTACGAAATAGTTCGTGAAACATTTCAATATCACATGTCCGCCGAAAACTAATTGATATATCGAACTAAAAATGAAAAATAAATAATAGTTTAAAAAACTAAAAACACGCTTTATATGCAACCGAACTAAGAATTAGAAAATAGTTTTTCATTACAAAGAGTTTGTATTACAGTGATAAAAGGTCAAACAATGAATCATAATTATATACCTCAAAAATAGAATTATAATAAAATTTAAGATAATAACAGAATAATTCACTTCAGAATAAAAGCGTGGGCTATATTAAATGTTATAATTATTTCATTTGTAAAAAGTTATGAAAAAATAGTAAAATGCACCCCACGGTTTTTACTCTGAAGTGAATTAGTCTGTTATTATCTTAAATTTTATTATAATTCTATTTTGAGGTATATAATTATGATTCATTTTTGACCTTTTATTACTGTAATACAAACTCTTTGTAATGAAAAATTATTTTCTAATTTTTAGTTCGGTTGCATATAAAAGCGTGTGTTTTAGTTTTTTTAAGATATTATTTATTTTATACAGACTGTTACAAGGCAGGCGCCATTAGGATCTCGCAGCCGGTAAGAGATACAGTGTTTGTTAAATTGGGGCAAAGTTAAGCATTTTTGTGCTTAAAAACGTTTAGATTTGAAAATTTAAAGCTATTTAAGAAATATCCGGAAAAACCAAAAAGTTACAAAACATTTTTTATTTTTATCTCAGTTTATTTAAAGAGATATTTTAAAACAAATGACACTTTTTATTGTCTCCCTTTCCGTTTTATAAAAAGATGTAGATGTATATTTACCTCAAATAGAATTTTCCACGATCTTTTGGAATAATCTCGTAAGTTTAAATGGTAATATAGTAAATAATGGTTTTTTGGTCTAAAACGTCGCATAACCGTGAAGTGTGATATGTCGTTGAATTTAGAAAAATACGAGTTTATTAAGTACGGTAACGTATGATTCTAAAATGTAATGACATCTTTTATAAAACAAAAATAGTGGACTAATATTGTGTCGTTTGTTTTAAAAATATTTCTATAAATAAACTAAGAAAAGATTAAAACTGGGAAAAAAATGTCTGTTTTTTTCTGGATAATTCCATAATTCCTGATGATGTCCCTAAAATGTGTTACACCTTGTTTACCTAGAGATGCCTCAAATAACTATGTATAGTATAGGAGATAGCAACGTTTTTAAAAAATAATTTTAGGTCAGCTAATTTTTTAATAATGATCTGCTTCCTCTTCTGGAAACCGGGGCTGTCTGGCTGGCGGTAGTGGTTGCAATTATTAGTTCGCATCCTACCTGTACAGGATTCAAGGTTTTGAAAACATTTTCAAAAACCTAATTTTCAATTTCTTGTCTTTAGATAGGTTTACCAAACATATTTTTTATTGCCAGACACTTTTATTATTGCTAACTATACAGTCATCCCCCTTCTAAGTTCTGACCTGTTCGGTATATTTTGATGAAATTTAAAACGATTATATATGACCAAGATCTACATTTTTTGACATATCAGTAACAGCTCTCAATGTCAAGGTCACAGCTGGACGCCAACGCAATTGCTACCGCCATCTAGCTATACAACCGATGATCTACCCGAAATAGGAGAAAGAATAACATCAATCAATTCAAAATTCTTATTTTTCCGATGTTGCTACCTTCAGGACTAGTATATTAAGGATAGAATTCCATTGAGATTTATTAAAACACAATATAGGCTTATTTATTTTTTATTTGTTGGTCCGAAGTACTAGCAATACTTTTATAACAATCAACGGCTTATTTAGTAATATTAAATTTAAGAAATACTACTTAATATAACAGCCTAATATAATTATCTAACAAGGTTTTATTATACACATTATCAAAAGAGTCTAAAAGCCTACTTGCTACACAATTTTAACAATAATTTAAATTATTACACAATTTGTTATAATAGTTTTATACAAAATTACTTTAAAAAGAGACCCTTATATTGTATTTTTTACAAAAACAAAAAACAAATATATTTTTCTAATTATTTCTTAATTACAATTTTTTTAAATTTATTTTTATATTTATATATGATACATACACGGTTATTTTCACTATAATGTAGAAAATTGTATTGTAAACAACTAGATTATTTTATTCTCTCTTTACTTATAAATAATTAAATATGCATAATTATTACAAATATGTCGTCATATGGAAAACTTCTTTAATATTAATTTAACGAAAAAACATTTTTATTATAAAAGTTTCTGCATGGGCCAAAATCTAAAAAGAAACTATTAAATATTAAATTGAATAAGACATCTATGACGTTTGACTAAAAATGTTGTTTATACTCAATAGTAAAGTAACCGCATTTTTGCTAATATAAAAATGGTTCTATAGAGATAGATGTTCAGAATTTAAATATACAATTTCATTTATAAAAAAATTGTGCAATAATGGAAAGAATTTAGGTTTCTGCATTGATGTAATACATTTAATAAGTATAAATTTTACATACCAAACATAAGATATATTAAAATTTTAAACTTTACTCTTATCAAAATAAAAACAAAGTACAATGTACTAATGTACAAACTTAATTTTTTTAGATTATCGCAAACAAAAAATCTAAATAATAAATGGTATATTTAGTTGTGACTTTTAATTCTAAATATCTTTTTTTTATGACAGTTTTGATATTGGCAAAAATAAAGGTACATTACTTCTATGCAAAAATTACGCTTTTTGTACAAACCTCGTAGATAACTAATACAATTTAATACTTGATGGTTGCATTTTAGGTTTTGGACCCTGCAGAACTTGTTATAAAGAATAACTTTTATTCGTAAATTTACGAAAATAAAAATTGTTTACCGTATGATGCCAACTTATTACGTAGATCCACTGTATTTGTTATTAAAGTTTAAAATTAAAGTTAAAAAGAAGTTTAAATTTTTAATACATTTTTTTAAACTACTAAGTAGTTTTTATAACCTTTGTAAATGATTTAGGGAAAGATCTATTGAGTTAATTTTATTTCCTGTGTAGCTCTTAAGTAGCTAGCATTTTAATCAACAGCTTCATTTTGGAGTTATATTTAACGAAATAATTAATTATCTTTAAGCAGAACACTGGTTTATATTTACAAAAATATAGGTCAATAAGCTTCTTTAAGTTTTACACAAGCAATAATCCTATAAATAATAATTATTTAAAAATATTCTATAGTATTAAAGCACCTACTAGTTTGGTTTGATAAAAATATAAATTATTAAAATTAATTAACTAATATAATTAAAATAAAAAACATATGACCCATAAAAAATATGATATAGCATTTTATTAAAAATGTATATTTTTTACAATGTTAGGTCTTAAAAATAACCGATCCATTTTGGTTGCAAATAACTTAAGAACAAATAAAGTCATAAAGATGCGGTTTTAGCAGACAACCTTAGATATTTTGTAGGTTTTTGTATCATCTGTGCCATTTTATTGTAATATTTTTATGACAATAAAATAAAATGGTCTGATTTTCCGATATAGGGCAGCTTATTAATTTTTAATAAAACACGCCATTTGTTTTTTTATTTTTAAAATTATTTTGTTTTTCTTTCCTTAACAAAAATAAGTAACAAGAAACATAAGCAAGGAATATTTAGAAAAATAACGGATTTTTCGGCTAAAAAATTATTATTTTAATTACGCTATATACAAGGCCTTAAAGTATTTAAAAAAGGTAGTATTTTTTAAATATTTTTAAAACCATTTAACTAGTTTAAATAAAATTGTGATCACTTATTTAATATAATATGGTGTTAATAAAGGTCTGCTTAGATATAGATTATTGAGCCCAGTGGCGTCTCAGTAGGCACCATAGCCAATATTTATTGAGAGAGAAAAGTACGCCACTGACTTTTATATATTTTTCCGATTAAGCAATTGAAAATGCTACATTTAAGCCTTTTATAATTTATTTTAATTTATTGATAATGGTATAAAAAATAAAAATAAAAATAAACAATTTGCTTTAAAATAAATGTGTAGTAGCGTATTTTTGCAAAAACTTGTTGTCTTTCTAATTTACCAGGATCAAAAATGTTTATTTTTTAATTTTTGTTTTAATTTCATGTTGTTTATTGATAATTTTTGAAATGAATTAAAGTAATTTTTTTTTTTACCTTTTTCTTTGAAAACGAACCTAGATATGAGGAAAATACAGAAAAGTTATAAGTTGCATTTTTTGCTGATTATTTTAAATAAAATATAAACTTTTATAAAAAGTCAGTGACGTGCTTTTTTTCCCAATATTATTTGCTGTGATGCCCACCGAGTCGCCACTGAGCCTAATAATCTTAATCTAGGTAAAGCTTTAGAAGCACCTAATTACGTTAAACAAGTATTCCAAATTTCTTTTAAATTGGTGAAAGAGTTATAAATATATTTTAAAAATGTTGACTCAAAAAATAAAAATAACGCTTCTGTATCTCAGAAACAAAGCATGTCCGGACGTATATGTTTAGAGGACCTTTTTTCATGAAAAAGTATAATAAATCACCCCTTTAAGTTTCGTACTGAAGTTAGGAAACGCCTTGTATAGGTCTTGTAATATATAATAAGTTATTTTTAGGCACTGGGCTAAACAAGCAGAAAATGTTAATTAATTTGTTATTACCGGCAAAATTTACTTTTATTTATCGGTTGTACGGCGGTTTTGCTTATAAAAAACCGCCAAAAATTAGTTATTCTAACTTATTTATTTTGCTGTGCCGAAGTGTTTACTTTTTTTTGTTGTTTATTGTTTAATTTTGTAGCTTGGTTTATAGCACCACACAGCAAAACAAATTGAAGTAGTATAGCGGGATGGAGACCGGCAAATAAAATCACTATTGTATTTATCCTAACGTATTGTGGCTGGATTGCCACTTAATCAAGGGCCTATAATCAAAAAAGACACATTACAAAACTATTTCATCACATGGATCCAATATTTTACAACATCAAAAAAATAAATAAAAAGATATTGTCAGGCAGGAAAGGCTAAGAGATAACTTATCAGGACTCAGTAACGTCAGCATTTAGATATAACCTAAAGTTTCTAAAAAGTGGAAAATAATTTGTCTGAAATTTAAATTAGGAACAATAAAAAATAAATATAAGAAAAAATTTATAAATAACATTAAGAAAAGAAATATTAAAAGAAACTAGTTTCTGTATCCTGAAGTCGGTCATGGAACCTGTGACTTACGTGTCAACCTTCGTAACCGGGACAACTTAAATAATCTTTTTAGATAATGATAATATAATTGAGGAAATAAGCCGTGTTTATAAATTCTTTATCTTGAAACTTTTTCCTTTTCCTAAGAATTTTAAAGTTTTGTTTCTCCCTCAATACATAATACATGCATACTATAATTGGGAATACTTTAGTTTTAGTTCTATAAAACAATCAGTTTTTTTGCCGCTAGAATACTCCTGACTTGTCTTGTCCTAAAAGATGTACATTTTTGTTTAAATTTATGAAGAGCTTTGACAAAATCTTCGAATGTCTTAAATGTACCTCCTAGTTTTTTTTTGTTGATCAATTTTAAAAATAATATCAAACAATAAAACAAATAATTATTAAAATAAGGTTAACTTTATCTATTAGTCGGCGGTTTTCAATTGTTTCAATTTACACAAAGCCGCCGGATGGCGGTATCTACCGATAAAATAGGTAAAAACCGCCGGTAATAAAATTAATTTACATTTTAGGCGGTTTTCATATACGTTAATAGATAAAACCACCGGACAGTGGTTTTCTTCTAATAATTAAACAAAACCGTCGGCGGTCGTTTACGCAGTGCCTTATTTTTAACTCTTATTTTTGATACATAACTCACTGTAAATTGTATTATAAACCATTATGTTTATTTTACCCTAATGTGCTCATACAAATAGTAGAGCTCGTGTGGTAATTAAGAGCTAAATGTAAATTAGACATATACATTCATTATGTGTTAGTACTATGGAAATTTCTCATTATTAATAAAACGTTGTAAATTTATCATTGGTAACACCGTGGAGTTAGCATTAAATATTTTATAACCCCATAATTAAAATATAATTATTATTTACAGTGTCTCAAAAGTAAAGGTAAATTTATGTCAACAATACCTTTACATTACTTAAGCCTTTTAAATTTTATATATATTCTTTAATATACCGTCTCATAGAACTATTTTCAACCAAATCGGGCAACAATTTTTTCAAGTATATACGAGTATATAGTAAGGTTCTAAAGCCCTTCTCCTAAGTTTTGAGCCGTTCTGTATATTTTAATAAAAATTGGAACAATAATACTTAACTAAGTCTTCATTTTAACAAGCTTTATTTCAACTTGATATGTATAAATGTACAGGTAAAATCTTGCAACTTAATTTTAGGGCATATATCTTCAACCAATTAAGCTGATGCCAGAAAAGTTATTTTTAATGTACTACTACAATATGGGTATAAAATTAAAGGGCTTGTCAAAAGTATCGAAAAATTATGTAACGTCATTCTAAATCAAGTATGGCTGAGTTCTCAAGATAGCGGACTAGTACTTTTAACATAATTCTACAATATGGATGGATATGGATATCAAATAAAAGGGATTGTAAGGGGTAACTCGAAAAATAAAGTGACGTCATTTTAAATCAAATATGGCGGACTTTTAAAGATGACGGACTAATTATTTTTAAAGCACTTCTGCAATATGAGCATCAAATAAAAGGGCTTAATAAAAAAATCGAAAAATAAAGTAATGTCACTCTAAATTAAAGTGACCACATGTCCCGATTTTGGCAGTATAGCTTTTGGAGGACTGCCCCACGTCCCGCCGATTGTTGAAAATGTCCTGATTTTTGATGGGACTGGGTGTAAACAAAGAAATCAAAACATTTTCGCGAAGGTAAAAAAAAACTCTTTTTTTATGTTTTTTTTTGCTCTTCAAAAAAAAAATTGCTGGAAAAAATTTTAAAAAATATATCTTAATAATTTGTTTTAATTTGTCCTGATTTCTATTATTAAAAATACGGTAGCTTTTCTCTAAATCTTACCTGACGAAACACCCAAGATAGCGAACCAGTTATTTATAATGCACTTCTACAATATGAATAATAAATGAAAAAGCTTGCTGAGAGTAACTTGAAAAGTAAAAAAAACTCTCAATTTACTGACTGAAGTTTCCTACAATATGGTTAAACGACTTGCAACAGTGATGTGTTAAATAAGATAAATAGATTACAGAAACATGCCCAGAGATAACTAAAAAGCAAAAAAATAATTTTAAAGTAAAAGAATCTTTTTTAAAACAAGCTTTTATTAAAATTAACCAAAAAATAAATAAAATAAACTTTTTCTTTAAAACTTTTAATATTAACATTTAACCCTCTTACACAATTCAAATGATTTAAAAGCACGGCAAGGTTTTTACAGAGTTTTACCTGTATGGATAAACAAATAAATTACATTAATGGATTTAATTTTTAAATTTTTTAACTAATTCCAAGTAAGGAGTCTTTATCACGCGGCAAGCTTATAAATCATTTAAATTATGTAATTAGGTTAAATGTTGATAAGTAAAAGTTTTAAAGAATAAAAGTTTTAAAGAAAAACTTAATTTAATTTTTTCCTTGTGAATTTTAATAAAAGCTTGTTTTAATTTTTTATACATTTAAATTATTTTATTTATTAATGGCAGCTCTAAATGTTAAGGTTATAACGTCAGAAGCTTTAAAATGAGATATCCCATTCCATCAAAAAAGGTCAATATGGCGCGCAGCCGTCACTGACATTTAAAGCTGTCTTTCATATGTCAAAAAGTGGGGCCTTGGTCATAAATTATCAGGGGTAATTACACAACTGCATCAAAATTATCGATAATTTTGTTTGAAAGCGTATTGCCTAAAAACTACTAGAGTTCATTTTCATATTTTGGCGAAAGAGCCTGACTTTAAAGGAGAGTAGTTTTTAAAAGGTAATACACTGGAAAGCTTAATTATCTAATTATGTTTGATGCACTAGTGTAACTAAGGAAGAAAATTACTCGAAGAAAGTGAAACTATCAAATGAAGGAATAATAATAATCAACAACTTTACCGATTCAGTGCCAAAACAACACATTTTTATACAAAAATGTTTACAGAATTTATGAAGTGCTAAATTGACATATTAAATAAACAAAGCTGTAAGAACGTGATTGTCAAATTTAACAATTAAAAACATGACAAGGCAATTTTCGATTTCTACTACGCAATTATCGGGGGTTATTAGACAAGTGAATCAAAATTATCGATAATTTTGCTTGAAAGCGTATTGCCTAAAAACTACTGGAGTTAATTTTCATACTTTGGCGAAACAGCCCGACTCCAAAATGGAGGGCTCTTTCGCCAAAATGTGAAAATAAACGAGAGTAGTTTTTGAAGGCAATACACTTGAAAGCTAAATTATCTGATTTTGTGATGCACGAGTATAATGGCGATATCAAATGAAGAAATAATAATAATAAAACAACTCTACCGATTCAGTGCCAAAACAACACATTTTTATACAAAAATGTTTAGCAAGAATTTATGAAATGCCAAACTGACATATGAAATATAAACAAATATGTTGTTAGGATTTGGTTGTCAAATTCAGCAATTAAAAACATGACAGTGCAATTTTCGATTTCTACAACGCAATTGATTTAGGAAGAAAATTACTTGAAGAAAAGTGAAACTATCAAATAAATAAATAATAATTATTAAACTGATATATTAAAATAAACAAAGCTGTTGTTAGGATGCTTGACTGTCAAAATCAACAATTAAAAAAACTTATGACAGCGCTATTTTTCGAGAAATCAAAGCAATTAAGTGTGTGTGTGTATTTCTCGCTGTAATTAAGCGATAATTGTCGAGTAGACAAATGGGTAAGAGTAATTTTCGTTACAAGTTTTATAAAAATATACGGAATGGTTCAAAAGTAAATAAGAGGGCTACGGACTTTGGGGCTTCACTGCAGATATATTAAGAGTACAGAATACAGATTTCAATAACGTCAATAATGCATTTAAATTGTTAGTAAAACTGTAAAATATGTATTTTTTATAAGCATCAACCATTGTGGTAGGCGTTGCATAAGGTTCTAAGATTTTTGTTTACAATCATATAACAATTAAATATATTTTGTTGTATATTGTATTTTTCGTATCTGGTCTATATTTAGGCCACAAGGAAACAGCTTTTAAATATTTACAAAATAATTTAAAAAATATTTAAAGCAATATTAAAACAATGTGGCAGTAAAGAGTTTTAAAATATACACGCTGTAATTTAGTTGGTGGCTTAAAAATAAAGGGTGCGATTCCTTAGCTTATTTTGAAAAAACAGGTTATATAAACATATGTCCTAAACCTTTTAACTTCTAAGCTACAGGATATTAAAATTTAATAAAAAAATCGTTTTCTTATCATAACTTTAAAACTGTTTAAGATATTTTCATAAAATATATGACACACCTACTAATCACCAATAGGCATTTTTTATTGTAAAAGAGTATTAATTAATTCTACCAGTAGCGATGTATTTTTTGAAAAATATTTAGTATTTTTCCTGTACAGATGCCACTGGTAAAAATATTTATAAATCTTCTTATTAAAAAAATATACTGGTGCTTAGTACCTACATGCGTGCCAAATTGTATAAGAATATCTCGAACGGTTTTAAAGTTTTAATATAAAACGATTTTTTTAAACGTTTACACCCTGTGAGCTCAAAAGATAAAAGTTAAAGACATATATTTATAGAAACTTTTCTTTCCAAAATAGGCTTAGAAATCATATTCTGTATTTTTAGCCATTTATTAAATCATAAATTGTATAGGTATATTTTGCGATATTTTAATAAAGCGTTTGTACAATTTCAAATGGCTTAAATTATTAGAATAAATGTAGAGGAAAAAGGCACAAAGCTTAGAGAAAACGCCTATGATACGGTTTAAATACTTGTGAAGAAGAAAGCCTCTAATGGTTAAATTTAAATTTATTTACATTTTCATATTTATAATTTTCCTGTCATATTTATATAAATTTATATAAAGGTTTTAAACAAATATTTATATTACACTCATATCTAATTTATAACATGTTATATGTCATTAAGTAAATTAAAATAAATTATAAACACAGCTCTCATAAAGTAACTAAAATAACTCCTGCCTTTTAAAAACGTCATATTCATGTATGCAGTATTATTTGGTAACTTAATTCAAAAACATTTTCCCACGACCACATAT
>JACEGR010004137.1:0-91887 GCA_014170235.1 Listronotus bonariensis
AAGTCTGTCTCCATTTCATCCCTAGCACAATCACTACTGAATGGCATTTTAGTGTTATATTATTTTAGCATTAAAATGTTGAAAATAATGACCCTTTATATTGTATAAGCAATAGGTAAGAGTATATCGGCAAGTAAAGTAACAACAAAGGATGTACGTGAGTCATCCAATCCGAAATGTTTACATGCCGGTATTAACGTTACACTGTCTCTTTTCCTCACTTTGCCTTTGTGTTATGTATGTTATTTAGTTGATCCGGTATAAAATTTACATATTATCTGGGTTTGGCACAATGAACACTCTCACACTTGAAAAATTACGCTATCAATAACGTATTTATTTAAAAAATATTTTTAACTGAAAAAATTATGTACTGTTTGCTTTGAAATATTGCGTCCACGTTACAATTGTTACCATTTGAATAATTTTTGCCGTATAATAAAAACAGAATTATTTTCTGTAAAATTTCAGTTTTGTAATTAAAGTTTCACACGCGTCGGTTTTGTGTGTTTAAAATTAAAAAGAACAAAAGAATGGGGTCTATCTAATATTTTATGTGTTCGGCTCGTTATTAAAAATTTTATAAATCCTATATAAATGAATAAATTTTAATTTTGATTTAAAAATATTTAGGCTACTCTTTATTTTTAAAACCTAATTTAGACTTTCCTCAAACATTAACTTTTGTTTTTTTTTAATGCAAGATATTTTTTATAGTAGCGTTTAACTAAAAGTAGTATATAAACTTAAATTTAGGTAATCTAAAATAAATATTTTTATTGCCTACACAATTTCCTTTTTGAATTATTAAAATTTTACAAAATGTAACGTTATACTGAACGGTACCATTTTTTAAACAGATTTAATTAAATGAAAACTGAATTAATAAAAAAACCTAATAAAGTTATTTTTTTAATATCATGTCATATGTGTTAAATGTAAATATTCTACGTTTATATTACTATTATAAGACGTTTGCTTGCTGTTTTTTATTTTTTATTACTTTATTTACAAAAATTTAACTATTTTCAATAAGATTTACTTACACTAACTTGACACTAACTTACAATAAACAAAAGATAATAAAGCGGAAAAATGCAAAAAAATTTGTTATTTGTGTAATTAACTGTAAAATAAAATCTAGGATATTTTATACCATTTATGTTGGTATCTATTAAAAAAATACTAAAGTAAAATAATAACAAAAATAATACCTGATTGGAATGGCCGTATTTCCGAAACTAATAAATTAGAAGTACTTAATGTTGTATTTTCTTAAAGCAACTTTAAAAACTCTATTTAATGGTGATACAAGTGATAATATACAGGGTAGGATAAAATGTTATATTTTTGTTTCATGAAGCACCCTATATATTATATTACCTATAAAAAGATCTTTAAAAGAGCTTTAAGAATATACCCCATTGTTTCTTCTACTGTGATGTATTTACTATTTATATTTTGTTAAATGTTGTTATGTGGTTTTCGTATATTTTATCAATTGTTGTAAAATGGAACATCAGGTAATAAGTAAATAAATAATTAAATAAATTAATTAATACAAAAAATGGAAAATATTGACAAAAAAACTATAAAATGATAAGCTTTTTTGTGGCTTTTCTTTAATATTAATAAAAAAGACTCTTTATATAAAAATCAAATAATTACCTTTATATTTTATTTTGACATTAAAAACCATTTTTTTTTTCAAGATGTTTAATAAATATATTTTAATTCTATATTTTTATTTTATTACTTTTTTACACATGTAGATTATATTCTTTACAAAATATGGGTCGTTTCTAGTAAAATTATGTACACTCTTGCATGTCTAGCTTTGGGTTTATTAGTTTTAAACCAAACTTTTTAACAAAAAGTGCTGTAAAAAAATTATAATTATATTATTAATGTCTTATTAAATAGTTTTTATTTTTGTTCAAATAATAAAATACAAAATTAACTTTTATATTTTATCCACAATTTTTACCATGTGTAAATACCTTTTAAATAATTCTTAAATCCAAAGATATTTTCTAGTTTAGCCACACTACGAACAAATACACTTAATAAAGGTAGCTTTTAGGGCGGTTAAATGCTTCGGTACTTTCCGGAAATAGGCCTGACGGTTTTCCATTTACCTCTCCCTTAAGTTGGCCAATTAATTTAACCCTTTCACCCTATTCTGCGGTTTGCAACACTTAAGGATTTACGTTTTTTCAAAACGTATTCATAAAATATTCAAGAGTTTATCGTGCCTTACCAGTTATCAAAGGGCAATATAGTATATTTGAATGGTTTGTTAGCCACGCTCCTATATTTTAAAAGCGATAAAAAACTTTAAGATTTATAATTTTATTATTCGGGTTTTAGATGCTTTTATTAATATAGGGTGCCCGGAAAAGACATGTAAATGACAGGGCTGATTAAATTAGCCAAATTAGTGTAAGTACTTCATATAAAAAAAGGTCTGTTGCTCTTTGTTTAGGAGTTGTTGGCATTAAAAGTTAAAACTAAAAAATATACATAACTTTTAAATAGTTGCCATGGGCCAAAAGATTAGCCGGCGCAAAAAATCAGCTTTATTACTATAAGGTAACGTCCAGATTCAGGGGCGAGCGAACGACAAGCGGGTGAGCTATTTTTTGCAGAGCGAAGGCTGCATGTTAAGTTTCGCCCACCCGCTGTCGTCGTGTCGGTATAGGCACTTACATTTACGCATTAGGGTACGGCCACGCTTGCGGCTAATTTTTCTCGAGAGATAAATCGTGGACGAATAAACTAAAAAAAAACAATATTTTAAACCCAATGAATATTATTGGAATGGCCATACCAAAAAAATCGCTCAGCGGTCAAGCGTGTCGCTCTGTTTCCAATTCGGTTTGATTTCTAAATGGCTTTAGTTCCATTTTGTCTTTAAACTAAACAGCACGATGTGTTTCTCTAAAGAAATTTTAATTTCCGAAGTGCAAAGTAGACCCATTTTATGGCAAGATACACACAAACATTTTGAAAACAAAAGGTGATGAAATTTCCCGTATGCGTTTTTATATTTATTATTGGGATTGTGCAACATACTTCCGTTTTTTTAACAAACACTTGGTGAATCCGACGCGTTCGTACGAGAGGTATAACCAAAAGTCATATTTGAATCACTTTTCTGGGGACAGCTTCTCGCTTGCATGGCTGTAAAGGGTTTTAAAAAATCATTTGCTCGCCCGGTGTTCAGTCTGGCGGTGAAAATAAAAACATATCTGGAAACTTATAATATTGGAAGTGGCTGATTTTTAGCTATAGTCGGACGTAACAAAAGTACAACTAACTTTAACAATAGTTTTAAAATATAATATTTTATAACCTATATGTGATATTACACTAAACATGTAATACTCATAAAAATTGAATAAAACTGTTACATGTTTACAATATTACAAACCTATTTGACATTTAATGTCAAAGGTATTTAAAATTTCATACCTAACCAATAGTTGTTTTTTAAATTTTTATTTTTATTTAATTTTATCTTGACAACGGTGGCAGATTTGCCACCAAAATGTGAATTTTTAGTTTTTTTGTTACTTATTTTAATTTTTTTCGTGTTTTTTGGTTTTTATCTAACTTGACGTGTACTTAAATAAATAATATGTTTGTAATATTACATAAATTATGTATATTTATAAATATGATTGACAAAACATTTGTAAAAGTCAGCTGTTATTTTGTCACGCCCAAAGTCGGTCTATATAGAGTCGCGACATTCGGCCATAATGCTTTGACGTGTTATGACGTCACATCTCCCATTTTTCGGCCATGTTGTTCAGTGCCGGAGATATACAGTTTATTGTATTAGTAGAACAACCGTTTACATAACAGTTTTTAATTATTATTAGGTTGTAAAATTCTTTCATTTTAAATAAAAAACATTTGGAATTATATCTTTCAACAAATATCACTTCCAAAACAATGCAAAATGAAATGCGCAAATTCTAGACGCCACTGAATTGCTCATCAGCTTTGATTTTACCCAGTCTTGCCAACTTTTCTCCGTGGAGTGCCCTTTCTTGCGTCCACGACCTCAAACCGCCTAAAAGCTGAGGATGTGTCGCCACCTTATAAATATGAACTAACCTTGGTCACGCCCAACTGACGCAAAAAAACAACCAACCTCCAACGTTGTAAATTTACAAAAAAAAAATTCAGTGTAGATAAACGGCAGTTTAGGTATAGGTCGAAGTTGTACAGGTAATAATTTTATTTTTAAAATTCATTTAAAATTAAATCATCTTTAAAAGTCTAAAATCCGAATCGAAAGCGACCTCTTTCTGTAGGATATAGGCATAGGAAGCGATCTGTTTTTAGAATAAACACTATTTTGTATTAAATATAGTATTCTAACAAAGGTATTGCTACTGGGTTACCATATAGACAATCCTGTAGCAATAACTTTGTTTAATTACAATATTTTATATAAAATAGTTTGTAAAGGGTGATTCATTTGGAGGTATCTACTTTAAAAAATAAAATAAAAAAATAACTTCTTTAAGTAATCTTTATTGTCTTGAACTATATTTTACATTTGTTTTTTAAAGATTATGCCTTTTAAATCTTGGTTTTAACTGCGCCTAGCATGGTCTGTCCTTAAGCTCCAATTTCTGAGCGCCAAATCAATTCGTCAGCATCATCACGTACACACGCAGCTACTGCCGCTATATTTTCTTCACTAGGTGCTGGATGTGGCTTATTTGGTCAAGAATTATCCAATAGTGAAAACTAGAGCTCACATTTTGTAATGGTACATCGAATAGTCGGCTCAGTACGCCGATTATGCGTGGATCAAGGGCTGCCCGAAGCGCACAAAACACATTTCTCGGAAAATGATGATTTTAATAATATAGTTGAACAAGTTTGTAACAATGTGCTGGGTCTTGTCAGTATGCATTTACAACCAGTACTGAACACAAATACCATGACAGTTTGAAATTTAGACCCTCTCATCTATCCAAAAATACCTTCAAGAAAAAGTACCTCCCAAATGAATTACCCTTTATCTGGTAAACAGATGGGTGCAGCTCGCTTTTTATTCGGATCTTGGACTACTTTTACAACATAAATAAAAATATCAGTTTGTTGGGTTAACTTCGGTGTTTTATCAGGATCGTATGCAGAAATTGATTTGGGGGGGCAACAACAAAAAAATGCCTTTACGTAGACGCCACCTTCATCAAACAACGCATCTTTAAGAGGACTTTTTTGGCTCCTGAAGGGAAGGGAGACTATTGCTCGTATTCCCGTAAAAAGAAGAAATGACCTTCGCGGGCTCCGGGATAAAAATAAAACGAACATAATAAAAAAAGTTCGGGGTCTGTCCAGTTGAGCCGTATAGGGATGCATTCGTGAGGCACTACAAGTTTCTTTGTTTAAAGCTGCAATTACACTGGCTCAATTCATAGGCAGAAGCCGAAAATCCCTATAAAAATCGATAGATCCTCTAAAGACCGGAGATGCGCAAGAAAAAATCCATTTCGAAACAACACAAAACAAAGAATTATTAGTAAAGGCAGAGCAGTTTTTTCTGGATGGAATTAAAAATAGTGAGGGTTGTTAAGGAGTCCCCAGTGGCCAGATACAAGAACAATATTTTAGAAAGGATCGGATCTGGGGTACATACAAAGCATATAGATTAGAAGGATTTCTGGCTTGAAAAAGAAATCCTGCAGAGCGATCACGGCACTTAATTCGATTGAGTCGAGGTCAATGTGCAGCTCCATGGGTTTAGCCACGACGTTGGGTTGAGTTTACCTTCGGCAACTTTTGTTTTTCTGTCTGTTGCCAAAGGTTAAAGCTCAATGAAGAAGCCGTGGCTGAGTTTGAAGAGATGCGCATCGAGCTTCTACTCGATTTGATCAAGCCAGTATCGTAATTCCCCCTGCCGATTTTCTTTTTCTTTTTGAAGCTGACGTGACTATATATATAATGCGTAATTATTAAAGTTATTTTTTAAATATAAGGACCATTGTTTTATCTATGTTTACAAACATTGAAGTATTTGCGTAAAACATACCCTCAAAAAACGAAATTGAGACCAAGATTTGTTTTAAATTAAAACCTGACAGAGTATTTAAAATTAAAATTATATCTTTGTATCCCAAAGTTAAAGTCCTAAATAAATATTTTTCTACTTTAGGGAAGCGAAAGCCAAGAATCTAATTAAGAAGAAAAAGTTTTAAAAGTGACAAGCCTAATTTGGCGTCTTTAAAAGCTTCTACACAAATATATTTCTCAAAGCGTTTACATTTGACGTCTTAAATGTATTTAAAAAATAATTTTAAAGAACATAATTATTTTTTAATAGGTGTTATGTACCCTAAAGGTTAGCAGGAAAAAAATAAAACTAAATTTAATTTACCACAGAATTAGAAGAAAGATAAATTTTTTTTTTTTTTTTTTTTTTTTTTGAATAGAAACACAAAATTAGCAGTCTAGTTAACCATAGTTTACCATATTTTAATAAAAACAAAAAAATTCTGGTACATTATATTTAAAAAATATCTATACAAGGGTATTTTTAAGTTGGTTCTTTCCGTTTAACACTGTACGAACTACAAAAAATTAGATATTTTTTAAAATAAAATTATGTCCGAAAATCTTTTTTTTTTCGAGATACAAGGTGTTAAAGCTTAAAGAACAAAAGGCGTTTTTTTTTGCTACAAAATTTGGTACACTTTTTTGACCATTATATTACATTTTTTGCTTTTTAAAGTTTTTTTTTTAGTGGCGTTCGAACAAGATTTGTATTTTTTTAAGAAAAAATAGTACGACACTGATTTTTCTTTGAATCATTAAAATTTTTAAAGTACTCATTTACTTGGAGGTTAATTTTGTTTCTTAGTATGGTTTCTAATGACAAACGGTTTTTGGCAAAAAAACAAAATCCATTTTGATCCATCACAAAAGCTTTAAAATCTGATATAGTGTTTTAAATGTAAAATTCTTTTTATTAAATTTCTATAAAAGTAAGGTCAAATATGGTACCGCGCCTATGCATCCCTATACGGCTCAACTGAACAGGCCCCGACTTCTCACTTGGTTTGTTCTTCTATCCCCAGAGCTTTTAGATTGTGAAACCTGCTGCCCACGGACGTCTTTCCTTCCCCCAAACCTTCAAGTATTTAAGTCCCGTGTCAACAAACTCCCTCTTACCTTGCTTAAGACACCCACGGTACGTTAGTATTTAGGCTTTTAGCCTTCGTGGTTTGTCCAAAGATAAAAAAAATAATAACATTATTACAATTTTATGTCATTAAAAAGTTTTTGCTTTTAGAAAGCTATTACACAGCCACAGGGTGTTAGGGAAATAATGTTCGTAACTTCAAGAGGTTACTCCTTGATTATTCTGAGCAAAGAAGTTCTTTATAACCTTTTTCGAAAATCAGTGTTTCAAAGAAAAAATGCTAAATCATTATTTTTTTTTTTTTGATAGTCATAAAATAAATAAATTTTGCACTTTTATTGTTTAACATTATATGCCTAGTAGCGTAAAATGAATCAATACATCATACTTAATAAGTAACTGTCTTTAAAAAAATATTTTTCCTGCTTATTAAATACAATTTTCCGAAAAAAAACAGACAAACAAAATCCCTTACACAATTGGCAACGTTTTACGCGACATGTATCACCTGCGCATTGTTTTTGTGCCGTTCCTAAGATATAGCATATTATGTCATTTTTATGTGGTTGAAAGTAGGCCATTAAAAAGTAATTATATTTTTCTTTAAATGTTCTTTTATTGACTGCAATGACACAATCCCATTAATAATAATAATAATAATTTAAAACCGTAAATAAGAGTAAAGAATATTTTTGTTAAAAGAGTAACTTATTTATTCGGTTGATGTTTTACCATAAAAATTTTTCTATCAAATTTTAATATTACTTTTATTTTCATAATATAGCAAAATAAAAAAATTTAACCTATACAGGTAAGTAAAAAATGATCATGAAAAACAAACTCAAGGTAAATAAAACATTTTATCAGGGATTTTACGTTTGCTTTTATTATTATCTTTTCCTTACCTGTTAACGTTAAAATAGTTGGTTTTTGGTAAATAAAAAAAAATAAATAAAAAAGGAAATAATTCGCCTCCCTTTTTTATTATAAAATACAATATAACCTAAATTATTTTTGTGTGTCGCTATTTCTTTTAAGCTTAGCATAAATTTAATTATTTTATAAATTCTTTTAGGTTGGTAAACAGTTTTTTTTTTACTTTTTGCTAGCTTTATTAACCTGTTGCTGTCTGAAAGCATATTTTCTGGTAAATCAGTTTAAACCAGCAATATAATAATCTCTTTAAAATTTTATATAATTTTCATATTAAAAATTGCTCTCACATAAAGTTAATTAACTTGTCAAAGATAATTTTAATTAGTATCGATAAAATAATACAATTAAATGAGATTTAACTAGGTAAGCAAGTTATAGTGTGTGGAAAACATGTAAAATTTAGACACGATTGTTTCTTATTATATTTAATTATTTTCAAAGGGATTGCCAAATAAAGAATTAAAATTTTACTTATTAAAAATTTCACACGTTTAAGGAGAGTTTTGGTAAAATCTTTTTTAATTAAAAAGTACGTAATACTTTGCACAAACAAAAAGTTCGCTTGATTTAATACCTCGTCTTAATCAAGACTTTGAAAATTTAAGTTTTTCTTTTTTGTTTTTCAAACATCTTTAAAGTTTTTAAAAGAATCCATCAAGAGGAGAAAAGCCCTTCTTTTTTGCTGATATAAAAGCTTTTTACTCGAGGTAACAAAAATAAATATTTTAAAAACAGATACAAGCTTTTTTGGTAAACTTTTTTTCCAGACTAAACAAAATTTAAAAAAAAAAGAAAAATTCTAAATATGTAATAGTTAATTGTCAATATTTTTAAAAGTATAAATTTTTTAAATAGGCATTTTTATACAACAAATTTTTTTTAATGGTATATAGGACTATTGATAAAAGGTGGGGTCGGTAAATTTAGTTCACTAAAAGAGTGATTTAAAAAATTAAATCAAAATTATTTTTACTTACGTACGCTTAGTTTTAAACCCCTTATTTACTTTTAAACTATTATAAAAAGTTTAATAATTATCTCTCTCTGTTTGTACGCTTGGAATATGACCTCCTAATTAGATAGACGGATGTTTTCAGATGAAAGGAAACTCGTTGATACCAAAAGACATAATTAAAAAGTTAGTTATCTAGTGTATGAGAAGTTCTATATGTAGGTAAAATAGTTTAAAATTATATTGACGTTATTATAAATATATAATTTAAAATTTCCTGCTTTAAACTTTGTTTCATGGTATAATGACAGTTATTAATTTAAAATGTAATAAACCTTGAGGCAATAAAATACTGACTTACTTTTTAATACAGTGTTTTTTTCTTTAATTTTTGATTAATTGTTATCTTTATTATGCTTTCAGTATACTGGCCTTGGTAACGTTGATCGTTAACGTTTCTCAAATTGCATGATATCTTAATAGAAGCGTTTCCCTTGTTTTTCCGAAAAGGATTCCATATTATCTTTAAATTTATCCAAATAAGAATGTAATATGTGCATTTTTAGAGATATTCAACATCCGATGATGGAAAATTTCATAATCAAGTGAGTAAGCAGCTCTTTATATATTTTTCAGCTTTATGGTTTTCAGAAAAACCATTAACTACCGCCTTAAAACTATTCCAGGCCCTTTTGCCTTTATTGCTAAGTAGCTGCGGATTTATGACAATCCATTTTTTTTTTAAATTGAGAGCTTACAAAGATTCCGGCTTTAATTTTAGAAACTCACCGGCCAGAATGCACCGGCAACAGTTACATGACATATGTGAAGCACATTTTTTATCTTGATTTTTAACAGGTACAGGTCTAATTTTGTGAATAAAAAGAATATCATCAATTATTTGGATACGCCCTTTTGGCAGGAAACCCTCGGTAGGTTTACAAGGTCTTACCGTAGTTAGGAAACACCTTGTATCTTAATATGTATACCGTTTTTATTTTCTCCTAAATGGCTTTTTAAATATTTGAAACCTTCTGTTTTGTAAAATTCTACAACGAGTAAACCGTTTAAACCATTTGGGTTTTTTAAAACTTTAACTAAGTTAAAACGTCAAAATGTCACCGCACTTTTAAATTAAATAAACCTCATGGTAAACCGAGTATGACATATAAAGTTTTAAATAAAATGGAGATATTAAAGTGGCCTTAAATTAAAAGTACCTCTCACCGCCTCACATTTTAAAATACTTTAATAAGTGCCAACATGTTTTGACGTTATAATATTTTAATAATTTCATAATTTTACTAAAATAACACTATTTTAAAAAATTAATAATGTTCAAACTTTATATTAAATGACATTCTTACCTGTTTAAAGTTGTTTTTCAAAACTAGAAGAATTAATGTAGGTGAATCAGTTTTTTTGGTCTTACCTGAAAAAACAAGTTATAAATTATAAAGTTTTTATGAAAATGTATTTTAGGTTTTATTTATAACCGTAAAAAGAACACAAAAAATACTTAGGTAAGTATGTTAGATAATAATATTTGAAGGGATTAGTTTATTTTTAAAAATAATTGATCTTTTATTCAAATTAAACTTAAGTCCTTTTATTTTAAAACATTCTATTTCTACTATCGGACACGATTCTCGGATACGATTATCTGAAGGCCGACTTTTTATAGCTTTATAGGACTAAGATGCATACATTTGATATGATATCGGATTGGACGTTAAACATATATTAAATTAGTCAACATTCAGATAATAATGTCCGATATAGGATTAGAAAGTAAGGTGTGTGCAGCTGGCCTAAATAGATAAAAAATTGATTAACCTTGCTATTTATTTTTTAAAGTAAAGTATATCCCTTTGGCAGAAAAGAATGTCATTTAGACAACTAAATATTAATCTTATATTTAACAACTTATTTTAGTTTTTGGGTAAATTTCTGCTCTGCTACGGTATATAATAATATTATTATTATGGATTATAGTATATTACATTACAAGTGTGGAAACTAACAAATTTTACACGAGTGGGAATATTGTTGCACGAGGCGTCAGCCGAATAAGACAAACTCACGAGTATAAGAAAGTCATTTTCACGCCAGTAATGCATACACTACTTTTTCTACGACCACAAATTATTCACCAAATAATAAATTTTGAGGTAGTTTGTCTTGACAAAAAAAAATAAAAGCAATTAAAATGTTTGCCACACTAGGGTAATATATACTTTTCATCACTGCGGTAAGTATGTTATACTGTTTGTCAATATTTTTATATCGAAAATCACCTAAATTAACTGCATGAGAACAGTTTGCTATTTGATATTTTTACTTGTGTTTGTTGGAAAATATTTTTTGGCGCTCTTTATAAAACCTGGACACAATATTCCCGTCACCCAATCTGTAAAAATAAAATGACATTGATAATTAACCTAATTTCCAAATATTACATCATCTAGCAATATAATCTTATGCGGTTTGGTTGAAGAAGAAGACTGCTTTAAATATCTTTAAAATAAACATGATATAAGAGCCATATTTTTACCAATAAGGGTTTTAAAATAATTTGAAACAAGGATTTTGTCATTTAGGTACGTCACTTCTATAAATGTCGAAAATAAATGCTTTAATTTTTTTATTTGTTGGCGTCTCTCACAATAAACAATTTTATTTTAAAAATTCATTAACTTTTTAGCTTAACAGAAAGCAAGTAATAATTTTCTAACGAATGCTATTCTGTTACATCAGCAACAGTAAAATACATAAGCACTACTTGTGGTTTACGATTTAATGAATCAGTGAAAGAAACATCTGACATAAAAACTGTCAATTATTTTAAATTGATTTCCTGCAAATGTTTTCAAATACGTTTAATAAGTGACATTAGTGACGTCATTACACGAAATAATTTTGTCGTGAAAATAAAACAACTTGAAATTTTTTAAAACATTATCAGGCAAGGTTCTTTCAATAAGGTGTAAAAATATATTTATTTGTACTTTAAAATAACAAATAAAAAAAAACTCGTGCAGTTCTTAAAAAACGTTTCTTTTTAGAAGTGTTGGCCATTTTTAACCTATTTGTAGTATTACCACAGATAATTTTGTTTACTTCTGAAATACTTTGTTTCAAACGCAATGAATTACTTTATTATCTGGCAACCAATTAACAAAAAAATAGGTTGGTATTGACATATAAAGGAAAATTGCTTTAATGTTTCAAACCATTAGATATTACTTACATTACGCTTTTCTAGCTTCCATCAAGAGTGCAGCTGTAAATTTGGGGACAAGCAAAACACCATTCATCAAAAGGCGTGTCATAGGTTAGAGGCTTTATTGTATGGCGTGGCTCACATGTGGTAATAAACTTCATTTAAATATTATTGGTAGATTAGTTGTCACAAAGTGAGTTGTACTGTCATATAAGTGATTTTACTTTCTAGTTGTTCATATAAATTTATTTTACCTTGTTTTACGGAGAGTTTGACATTATTAAGATCTATAAAGAGGATCTTAATAATGTCAAACTACTCCATAGAGAGAACAAAGGTAAAAATTAAATTTATATGAACAACTAGAAATTAAAAAATCACTTATAGACAATACAACTCTCTTCTACTAATGATCAAATAAATTTCGTAGATATCAATTATAAATAAGTTTATTACCACATCTGGGCCGCATAATAAAAACCCCTAATAATATTTTATAGACCTTTTGGGAAAAACGTGTTTAATGGTTCTGCTTGTGAATATTTCTCTTTCTAAATTTAGTATACGAAGTACTCTTGATGAAGCCCTAGAAAGGCGAAACAATTGTAGAGTAATCGTACAGTTCTTAAAAAAAAACGTTTCTTTTTAGAAGTGTTGGCCATTATTAACCTATTTGTAGTATTACCACAGATAATTTTGTTTACTTCGAAATACTTTGTTTCAAACGCAATGAATTACTTTATTATCTTACAACCAATTAACAAAAAATAGGTTGGTATTGACATAATAAAAGGTTCTTTTGAAACATGGAGATGACTGATTTATGGATGAACAGGTGTATCAGAGGATTTTAAAAAGTACTGTTTTTTAAGGTTGGGTGTTACTTGTAGTATGAAAACATACATTTTTATGGCTAGTAATGCTTTCGGTAATGATCTTAGTTATTTCTGGGAGAACATGCACTCATTTCATTTTTGGGTACTTCAGATATGTAAAATAAAAAGAATCGTACAAACGTTGCTCTATTTTAAAACGTTTATTGCGAAGTTTTTGTCAACGCGTGAAAAAAACGATCTAAAGCGTCATCCTATCTAGAATGTTGCATTCTTTGTCTTATCTGTACCTGCTAGGGTACAACAAGAACTGAGCTGACACGACGTGTATACGAGTATTGTGGTTATTTTATGGATAAAACAATTAATTTAGATATAAAAATATTTGTATTAAGTCAAGTCGCCTTTTTGATGATACTTGGCGTTTACGATACATACTTAAAACTAAAAGCGAAGATAAATCATGAACGACAACGCCCAAGTGTATCCAAGCTTGTAAAATTGAAGCCACGCATTAAAACCGCTTTACCGATTGAATGAAAGCAGGGAGTGGTGAGTCGCTAGGCCAGGGGAATGAAAGGCAGTGTTTATTTGAAAAGGGTATCAAAAAGCAATTAGACGAAGTTTTGTGTTTCCTCTTTTACTAACAGACAAATTGCGAAAGGATTTATAAAAAACAGAGTCGGACCGAAATTGCGTTTCCGCTTTTTTACTTAAAAAATGTCATGTAATTAATATACAGGTTGCTACACAATGTCATTACGAAAATATGAAAAAAGATTATTAAAACATGGGTTCCCAAGTTTCATGTCTCCAAGGTACAAGGTGTAATACCTCTATATTTTTTAATATTATAAAAACTCACCTATTTTTATTTTTTTATTTTTTTTTTTTTTGTTTAATTTGGCAATAATACTTATGGCATTAAGGAAGTAATTTAGCACTAATTTAATTACATTTAATACGTCCAGGGATTCTTGAGCGGTAATTAAAGGAATATTAAAAAACGGTACGCTACTGACTGTGTAAATGTGTGTAAAATGTTTGTGCTTTCTTTAGATTAAACAATATTTTATTTTTTTATGTTTTTTCTTGTATCTTGTTAAGTTTAGGAGAAAAAAAATCTACCTAATAGCATATTCTTAAACTATAAAAAAGAATTGCGGAAACCTTTTCTTTTAAGAATTAGGTTGTATAATTTTGTAGCAACGATGTCACAACAACAATAACTACCTTTTTAAATAAAATCTATATTTAGTCCAACATATTAAAGAAAAATGAGTGTTTTTGATTTTTATTTTTTTTTTTTTGGTTTTTTGAATCGGCCCAATATCTTTTATTCTAGACATTTTCTTAAAAAGCAGTATAAACTGAAAGACAAGAAATACGACATAAAATTAATGTTTTTATAAAAGAAAATTCTTATCTTTTTTTCAAAGCTCCTTTCTTTTAATACATTCCAATAAAAATAATTTTTGCTTCAATAGAAACAATTTAATGCATAAAAAAGATAGGATTTAATTTGAAAAACGAAAATAGAAGTAATATTAAATTCATTTAATGTCGAGACACAAAAAGTATTAAGAAACATGGGACATTTAAAAGAAGTAAGCAATGAATAAGGTGTCCCTTTTAATTAGATAAATACATGACGCTATACCTAAAACTTGGGCTCGCCAAGGGCTTTCTCTGGATATACTAAAAAAATTAGTGCTTGATAATATTAAAATAAAACCAAAAATTTAAACGGAAAAATTTGCTTTATTTTATAAATTCATAATTATAGCACAACAACTCTTCAAATTTAAAATATTTGACTTTACATTCATACACAGAATATAGCATTTAGACAAAATGTGTGAAAAAGTTGTGTATGCATTGGGCCTTTTAAAGTTTATGTATGCTTTAAAATTTTGTGCATTTTTAGACCTTAAAATTTTAACCCCAAAAACAAATCACCAAATTAGTCCAAAAATGTTGTACTTTGGTAGTAAGTAAAGAAGCTTTAAAGTAAAATAAGTTTAAAAAATTGATAATTAAACATAAACTGTCTTTTTTTATGAACAAGATATATATATATATATATATATATATATATATATATACCACCAACTCAACTCATATATAGCATACTTCTCTTTCTTATATATATATATATATATATAAAAAGTGAATGGTTCTTAATGCCTTGATATAAACTAGAGTAATAAAGGTAAAGTTCTTTGGGCATATGGCTCATCAATGACTGTAAAAATAAATAAAATAACCTATAAGAATTCGGCTTCACTATGGTTGGTTGTTGTTTAAAATTACAGGTCTCAAAGAAAATGGAATACCCCGGGCCGACCAAGACGGTGACACGTGTTTCGTCTTCGTTAAGACTTGTCAAACCGCTTCCCAGGTCGCTAGACGCACTGATGAATCGCGACTGACTGTAAATATTCTTTTTGTCGTTCAGAACTAGCCAGAAAATACAGACAGTGGCGCCATCCTGAAATTCAAGAAAGCTGACCAGCCATGGCATCGAGAGGTTAAGGTGGTAGGTAAAAAAGTGCGCCATCTGGTTGTATATGGCGAGGATTAAAAGAGTGCACCATACTGTTATGCCAAACAAACCATATGGAACTGGCCGCCCATCAGTCTGCTTTGGTTTGCCGGAATTCGGATGACTAGTTTTGCCAAAAACAGGTAGGTGGCGTACAGCAGTGACTGAAAAATATGATAAAAAATCATGGTGAAGCAGTATTTTTCACCCAAAGAGCTGCGATATAATATAAAAGTGAATGGTTCTTGAGCCTTGATATAAATACATTAATAAAGGTAAAGTTAACAACCAACCATAGTAGCCGAATTCTTATAGGTTATTTTTATTTATTTTTGATCATTGATGAGCCATATGCCCAGACTTTACCTTTTATTAATGTATTTATATCAAAGACTCAGCCTGTTATATGCGAAGTTTGGGTGAAAAATACTGCTCAGTATGATTTTATCATGTTGATCACTGCACCAACCTTAGCCCAGCCGAATTCTTATAGGCCATTTTTTATTTATTGTTACAGTCATTGATGAGCCATATGCCCAAAGAACTTTACCTTTTATTAATGTATATATATATATATATATATATAATAAGCTGCCGGTATTATTAAAGGATATTATATTTATATATATATATATATATACATATATATATATATATATACATATATATATATTTTTATATATATTTATATATATATATATATATTTATATATATATATATATATATATATGCTATATATATATATATGCTATATGCTTAGTACACAGAGTTTTTGTTACCTATGGTACCAAACACCCATGGTAGAATCAACCTATTAAAATAAAAAAAAATAATAATTATTAAAACATAATCCTGCAAAACCTTTAGTCTAAAGATACAGGGGTTAAACTTTAAACAATTTGTAAATTTAAAAAACAACTAAAAGTGGGACACATACTGGAAAAAAATTATTCTTAAAATTATTAAATATCTGTTTCACCTCTCTTATTCAGTTCCGGCCATAGGCTGGGTTGGGGTTATAATTACTAGCAATTAAATTAAAATATTAAAAAATGGAATTACTTTACATGATTTTTCAAAAAATATATTTTAAGCTGTTGTGTAAAATTTAAAATAAATTTTAAAAAATAATAAATCACAAATAATTATGATCTTTTTTAAAATGAGTCTGAGTAACAAACTGATTCAATTAATTTAATTATTTGTATTTTTTTACGTTCAAAACTAAAAAAGTAAAAATATGATATGTGGCTGGTACTCTAATAACAGTATTGTTTTTTTTAATTAGATTATTTCTTTATATTGTGCAATAGTTTTTTAAAAGCTTACTTACTTTATTTAATTTTAAACAACTTAGTTTTTAATTTAGTAATTTAATTTTTATTAATATTCACCGCCGCCAACTTTTAATAATATTTTTAATTTTTAGTTTACTGGATAAGCAAAGGTAAGTAATTATTAGAATAAGTTTTTAAGTCATTTTAAAAATATTTTTCCATGTGTTTAACTGTTCGCCGGTCACAGAATAAACGTTATTTAATAAAGTATTTACTGTTGTTGTTGTAGGGGATCATGGTTAGTTCTGGTTACTTAAATCTTTTTTAATACCTTAATAAAGCGAAAAGAAAAGATTTAACTAAACAGAACTAACCATGACCACCCAATATGACAGTTTTGCATGACCGTGTGTAGCGCTTTAAACAAATTACCGGTTCCGGTTCTTTTTACTGTAGTCTTTGTATGATATTTTAATATTTTTAAGATTGGTTAAAATACTGGACCAACTTTTAAATAAAAATATACTTAAATTATTTTTTCTGTAAATATAACAAAATCTTTGTAATTTACGGGTTACAAAGACTTTTTATGCATCATGACTTTAAGGGTTCTTCGATTGGTCGGACCGAAAAGCCGGTGGTCGCACTTTAAAAGCTTGTTTCACGGATACCCTTTTTATAACACTTTTTACCATTTTGTATTTTATAAATAGTTATCTGCAAAAAAAATGTTTAAGGCTATAAATATAAAGTTTATATATTTTGCATATTGAATAATTCATAACTAAGTTTTCTTTTGGCTATACTGGTAATTTTTTATGAAAACAAGGTTCTTTATTAATGTAACGGGTAATATATTTTGTATTAACAAAGAAGCTTTTTATAAGACGACATTTTTGCATATATACATTTTTTCATTTAATAACCTTAATGGAACACACAATACAATACCTGGATTACATGTTCACATATAGACGTATTTTGTCGTTCTATTTTGGGTAAAATTAAAGACGACATTGTGTCGCGTTAATATCAAAATCATGGCAGGCAATATTGTATGGAATGCATATTACAGTTTGAATGTGCGACAAAATTTTAAATTATATGGTGCAATGCAGAATGTCAATCATATTTCGATTTAGAAATATAGTAATTTTAAAGCCAATTTTACCAAATGTAAATTGGAAAATGCATTAGCTTAAAATATCCCTTTAATTGTTGTTAGCCCTACAGTTAATTTTTATACTTCCGAAAGGATTAGGATGTAAAGACGACTTTGGACGATTCTTCGAGCCCGTAGTCCGTATCTCGCAAGAAAGATATTTCTTCTCTATTTTTCTATTTCCTGTCTATTTCGAACTCCGTAAAGTCTTTCGGCTCGTTCCGCACTCACGAATAGACAACACGAACACCTGGAAATAGAAAGGCGATGTGGATCTTTCTTGTCTTTTATCCTGTTCAATTGTAGGGCGTTTTATATAAAGTGATCTCGCTCTTCTTACCTGCTGGACGATTGTTTACATTCTTTTATAAGCGGGTGTTTGCGGAAACATTGACGACATTGCAATTTGTGATCGCAATAATAAACACATTTTTATTTAGTGTTTTGTGGAAATAATATATTCGTTTATGTTATGTTGTTATATTGTATTTTGTTTAAACTTTAACATTTAGACGAGGTTTGAGCTCACTAATTAATTTTTTCATTAAATCCATGCAATCTAAAACACCACTTAATTTTAACTTTTCCTAATTTAAAGAGATTATTAATATTATAATATATTATATTATAATATATTATATTATATTATATATTGTCCCGCTAACTCTCTTCTTTTTATACGCAAATCTTATAGCTGTTTTTTCTCCTCTCCTCCTAATGTTTATATAAAATGGAAAAATGCTAGATACATTTTAATTAAGAAAAGGATAAACTATTAAAATCCGGAAATTTATTGGACTTGGACTGAATAAAATCTGAGTAAATATGCCAAATAAAAAAACATAAGTAAGAAAATATATATATTTTAAGAAATAACAAGTGCATTTTTCTATAAAGGGTGCATTTTTCCACAAGAACCCAAAGTTTTTAGGTTCAGTAGTCTATTATTTTTCAACTGCCGAAGATTTACGAACTATTTAGAAAGAATGATACAGAGTAAAGACAAGAAATAGAAAGAGAATTTCTTTCCTGCCTATTTCTTCTTCCTATCGAGTTACACAGTGCGGGAAGCTGATTCAAGACACGAGATACGAGGAACGGTAAGTAACGGGGATAAGGTGGCGATCATAATGCAAGAAATAGAAAGTAGGATCTTGCACATAACATTTATCACATTATTACCGCTTCTGACGTAGTAATGTGAGAAAATTTGTAAGCAAAGTTGAAACTACACATTTGTATTCGTGTTTTTAACACTTTTTTGGCGTTTTATGACTTTAGAGCTAAAATAGACGACGCGGTTTTCGACGATTCGCCGACGAAGCTATGCAAAACCTGACTCGAACTGAAATTTCTTGACATACCATGAAGGAGTCTCCGCGTTCGGCTGCCGACTCGACTGCAGAATCGGCGAAAACCGCTCCGTCTGTTTTAGGCCTAAAACTTGTAATGTATAATATAATTAGTGTTTAAGTGTTTTAAACAGTATTTTATTTTTAACCAGTTAACATCAAATACTATATTTTAATATTAACTTTAATTACGGAAATTACAAGCAGAAAAGAGTTATCTCTCTCATTTTTTCTAGAATGTTTTCTGACTGTTTGTCAAGATTACTTACTTTTTGTTAAGTATTAGGTCGTGTTTCCACGGGCTACTTTTTGAAGTTGATATGGGCCACAAAGGTGGTTGGTCTACTGTCGCTAGCTTGCAGTTTCGTTTTTTAACAATGCTAAATTTTTTGTGGTCGGATTGGCTATTATGGAAACACTTTTTATGGTTTATATCAACTTCAAAAAGTGGCCCGTGAAAACACGGCCTTAGAATCACGGACGTAGGTTGGTTCACTTAGTTTTTTACACTGTAAAGCATGGGTTACCAACTACTTTAATTAGGGGTCATTGTTTACAAATACCATGACCGTCGAGGTCCGAAAAGAAAATGAACCCAGGCCGGAAGCGGTCAGCGATGGTTCGTACTTTCCTCCCACTCCCTACACTAGCCGCCGTTCGCCATCACTCGTCTCACCGGTCTCATCCGGACCGCGATCCACCAGTTGGTGACCCCGGCAGTAAAGTGGGGGCGTAATGGCCAATAAGCTACTACGTTTCACTGATCTCGATCGATTGCCAATGTTATAACCTGCGCGAGACAAAAGTTACATTTTATGGGCGAAAAAACCGGTTGGTGCGCAAGCCAGTTAAGGGTAAACGCACCCGGCGACAAACAAACTATCCGCATTATAGGAAAGAATTTGTTGACGGCGTCCTGGTTTTCTATTCGAAGTACGGTAGCTAATGAGCGTTACGGTCAGACCGCGGACGAAGGGTACGGGGTGCCGGTGTTTGTATTTTGCCACGGCTTTTAAGTGCACATGTTCGTCCGCCCACTGCGCGAGGGCGTAAAAATCCGAAAAATGCTTCTTGCCACTGCGGATCTAAATGTAGGTTATCTATGCTATGTTTATACACCATCGCAAGTTCTTAAGGAATTTCTTTAGGGTTCATTATTATCGTCTATACCGTACTGACGAGAACAAAATACTTTGAAAACACTTTTCAGTTGGTGATCTCAATTACCTCTGAAAAAAGATCTTTGGCTAGTGTAAAAATCCGCATCGCCAAATTGGATAGTATACGACGAATGCAAAACCTTGCTTTGCAAAGAAATTACAAGCGTAAAGGAGTTTTTCTTTGTTATTTTAATTGAACTGTAGTAATATTCTTAAAACGTATTTTTTAAAACCTTCCTGATATTTAATAAAAATTGCGTAGAAAAGTCTCACGTCCTTACGTCATTGTGCAGAGAGAACCATTATTTTTATTCCTTGCATCATGGTGGCAACAGTGGGCATGACCGAATTATTGCGTATTCCAACCAAGTTATTAGTAGAGCAAGCAACCCATATTAATTTTTTAAACATTTTGATTTTATATTACTTAAATTAAACGTTTGATCACTCTTTAGAAAAATCGAGTTAGGATGGTATTTTAATAATTAAGTACTCGACACCCACACCTACACCCACGGTACGTTAGTATTTAGGCTTTTAGCCTGCGTGGTTTGTCCAAAGATAAAAAAACTCGAGTACTTTATCAGTTAAGCGATCCCAACATTAGTTGGCTATGCTGATGGCATCGCACCTAAAGTCACTACTTTTGTAACCTTAAGATCATTTAATAGTGTTAAACATTATTTTGTTGCATTTTACGTCGTTTTAAACCCCCCTTTGAAGAAAGATGTATATGAGCTTTTCTTGTGTGGTTTTGCGGTTTTTAAACTGTTTATTATACCTTTTTGAAGGTAAGGACCTTTTTTGCTCATCAATTTTTTCGTTTAAGTTTTTTTTAGTTTTTTGTCCCTCTCAAAGTCGATTTCTGCGTACGGGCCTGTATTACAACTTATTTATAAGACACAAACGCGTCTGAACTTTGGCTTAATTTTTTTAAATATTTTAGTCAAACAAAAATGTATTTTTAAATAATATAATTAAACATATAGTTATTGAAATACATAGGCTTTAAAATAAAATCAATGCTCTATTGGTAAAAATAAACCAGCAGCGGGACTCCGTGTACTGTAGTATTCTACAAATCGACATCATTCTACCTCACTCGCACTCTGTGTTCAAGAAAACACACTTGAAGACCTTGAAGTCGATTACATTGAAATTATAAGCGAGGTCTCCGAAAGTGTCTAAAATAAATTTAGGTGTTCATTAGTTTGCTATGATTTATACCGGGTGATGCATCGCCGGGCGGGACATAGGAAATCCCATGTAATTTTTAATGGGGTCAATTATTGGCTCCCCTAATTATTTTAGAGAAAAATTCTATGGAAGTTTATTGAAGAGCATGCAAATCTACGTCCGTGGTAAAAACTTTAGATTTTTTGGTTAACCCGTTTGCTATTTAGATGCTAATATATTTTTAAAAATTGTTACATTATTTTATCGCCTCATATTTATGAACAACAATAAAAATACCAATTAGCGTGACATTACGTTGTCATTTTGAAATTTCATTTCATTAATATCAGGTGTGGTGAAATGTATATTATGTTAATACAAATTAAAATTTAAAAGCCCTTCTACCTAGTTTGCTAAAATAACAGTATAGATCTTAGAAAATTATTTTAATTATATCTTCCATAACAGAAATTAGCATAAGGGTAAATGCTTGTAATGAGAGAGGGTTAATGGGCAATAAGCTCTAAGTCAGTGTCATCTTACTACTCTTAGAGGCAATTAAATTGTTTGTTTAAACGCTTTACCTACTTTCCTAACAATTTAATAAGCCCAGATCTTTAGAGAAACAAGGTATATATAGGGGTTATTATGTTAATATATCACATATTTACACGTTATTGCTGGAGGCTTAAAACTTTTTTTTAACATTTTTCTCTTTATTATTCTTTTTATATACTAGACAATAAAAATTAAATAAAAATTTCTTGTGGTCTAATGAGCTGACCCTGTTGAGCTTTATTAACCTCTATTTACTTGCAGTTCGCCTACAACAAAATAAAGTAAACCTACCTAAAACTTCAAAAAAAATTGTTTTAAGGTATACATAATATACTACTTTATAATAATATAAAACGCATTTAGACATTTGTGATTCGGCGGTCGAGTCGGCGACAAAGCGGTGCAAAACACACGACCGGTTGGCGCAACTGCTGCGGCATCCAGCAATTGCTGCTAGCTGACACGTGTGTTTTGCGTCGCTTCGTCGCCGACTCGGCAAAACCGCTTTGTCTGGTGTATTTATTATTTCTAATACAGAACGGTGATTAGTCAGTTAATTTTAATTTTTTCTGATGATACTTCAACGTCAAGCAAAGGCAATCATGTGTTATTTAAATAAAGTGACGTCGATGATACATTGCTATCTTTATTTATTGGGTTTTGTGGCTTGCGTGTACCAATATAACAACCATTCAATAATGGAGACTACTGTTTCTTTTGTTTAGCGTACTATGATTTTTTATTTAAGAATAATATTATTGAATAAAATGTAGGAGTAAATTAATAAAAATGACTTAAAACATCTACATTTGTCATTAAATGTAAAAAAAATATATATAATTTAACAAAATGTTTTAAACCTTCGCCAAAATTATTTTAAGAAAAAACTGGCCAAATACTTTATTTAGATATTAAAAGTAAAAGTACAAAAATACTTTTACGATATTATTTTATATCTTTTGGTATTCTTAAAATCTATTTTTCCTATTTGAAAAATTAATTATTTAGGATGTATGCTACTTTAAAATTTAAAAATTTAAATTAAAATAAATAATTTTAAATATTGCAAAAGTTAATTATTTTTATGATTAATTTTAAAATCAATCTACAAACAGAGGTAACAGTAACTTTAATGTTCTTTTAATATTTTTCAAGCAAGCAATATTTTACTTAGGAAAGAAAATTCTACTGCATCTACTTTTAATCATTAACCAAAATATCTTGTTTTTATAGTTTGTTTTCTGGCAATGTATTTTTAAAAAATATATATTATTTGGACAATATAGAGGTATTTTATAAATATTTTTAGACAATTAAAGTGTTTATATATAATGCTGAGCTATTTTGCAATCATATAATAAAAATTGAGATTTCTTTAAAATAAATTATTTAATAAAAAAAAATATTTAATATAAAATAAATATATAAAAATTTTACTAACTATACAGAGAAGGTTGCAACCTCTAAACAAGGGCTTCCGGTCGAAATTATTTTATCCTAAACCGACCATAAAATAAGTTCTTAACGATGCTGCCAGACGTGAATTGATCCTTTTAGCCCTTCTCTGTGAAAAACTTTTATTAAAAATTACTGTTGATCTAACCTAAAATGCTTTATTGGCGCGACTCTATGTTTTTTTTTGCTATTTGATGATTTCTGACATCAAATTTTGAACCAATTAAGTAAGCAAAAATCATAAAATCTCTTTTCTGTATAGCGTTAAATTTACAACAAGAATTATCATGTGTCAATATGATCCGTTCATTAGTAAATAACCTTAAAAGTTCCAAGGTAATAACAGAACTTCCATTTAAAACTTTGGCTGTGGTGGGGGCCGGGTTAATCTTAGAATTAAGAGCTGCAATTTGACAAGATTTTTTTTATTTATTTGAAACCGATTTAGGACTATCGTAAAAAAATTAAACATAATATTATAAACTAAGACCACCCCAATATGCATGTTTTTATACTTGGACAACATTGATAAATATGTGATATAAAATGAGTTAAGCACTTAGCATTCACGGTTTTCGTTTAAGAGATTTGCTGCGCACCTAGTTAGCGCTGGCCATTGTAAGAGGGATATTCTTTAGAGTGTCGGTACTTTGTCCAGGTCGATGCTATGTGCCAACTGTAGTATTCGGTAGATCCAGTCCCGCAAGGTTTAGTGATTCGGATTCAATTTTTGTAGGTCCCAAATATGTTCTCTCGTGGACTTTCCTAGACCACTACATTCCATAATCACGTAAAAAGAGTTTCATCCTCATTTTCGCACCATCTACAGATGTTATCCACTGCCAGAGCCAATCTAGCTAAGTGCTTTTTAGTATACCATTCTCCAGATACCAGGCCTGTAACCTGTAAAAATCCTCAACTGAGTTTTACTTATGCCCTGTAGTCTACAAAGTCCTGAGAAGGACCCTTGAGCATTGCCCTGGTATGCATTATCTTTGTTTTCGATGACCATACTTCCTTAAACCTTCTTTGGTCCAATCCTTGGATCCTCGCCTGAGGACTCCACCGGAAATGCCCGGTTGGCAGGATACTGCCAGATTTGGGTTATTACTTTCCGCTACCGCCAGCTTATCCGCTACCTTGTTTCCTTTGATACCAGTGTGTCCTGGTACCCATACCAAATGATCGTATTGGACTCTATTAATATATTGAGATTCTCTATACAGTCTCTGACGATAAATACTTAGACTTCATATAGATCTGCGTGGGCTATTAAAAATATTTTTAAATTAACGATTTTTAAGCTTTTGTTATGATCATAAGTGGTATTATATTACAGAAACCAGTCAAAACTAACCAATATAATAGCAAAGAATATGATAGCTACTGTAATAGAATTAAGAAAACGTGTAAGAAATCGGCATCAAAAATGGAAGCCCTTTTATAAGCCCGCCTTTAAAGACTCCGAAGCTGTCCATATAAGCGCGTGGTAATAAATCGTTCGTAATTCTGCCATTTAAACTAAACTTCCATTGCTGTAGCTATAATATTCGTTAATAATAGTAAACAATTATATATTTTTTAAAGAAAACTTTAATTGTATTTCTCTTATTTGTCTTAAAAAAATATATATATAAATGTTCTTCCAAATTCTTGTAAAGGGAAAGTCATAATTTTAGAACTCTTTTCCCTTTTATTCTTAAAGTAGGCTAATCACTTTTTCTTTCTCTTTCTTTATTATCTACACAAAACAATTAAAATGCTTAATTACACTTAATTTTCTTTTCCTTTACTGCATTTTTCTTTTTTTTTTTTAATTTTGTTAAAACCTAATGAACTCATTAAAGTCTTTCAAGACAATAGGCCAGAATTAAAAATATATTAGCAGGCACCTAACGAATCCTATTGAATTACCGAGGGTAGCTTAAGGGATTTAAATCCAACAATAAACTTTTAATTAATAAGGAAAAATGTATGTGTTAAATATTTTTATTTAAACCGTTTTAATTATTGTACAAAAATTTAGAGTTTTTTTAGGTTTTTGTAAATTGAGCCCCTAATTATTTTTTAAATGCTACATTTATTAACCATTAAAATAGATTAAAAGGTGTTACAGAATGTTGTCAAGAAAATTTACTGGTGAATTATTCTATTAAAAATATGAAAAAGTTTTTATAAACATGTCTTAATTTTTTTTTAGGATACACAGTGTAAAATGTTTTTTTGTTAATTTCTTAACTGTCTTTTACTCAGTTTTATTTTAATTTGTTAGTGTTATTTATTGCATTAACAGGGAAAATTATCACTAACGTAATTATTACATTTAATAAGTCCAGTGGCGTCTCGAGAAGCAACTGAAGGTATATTTCTAACAGAGAAGGCACTGACTGTGTAAATGTGTATAAATATTTGTGCTTTTTCTGGATTGGGTATATAAAAATACAACTTTTATGTCTCCTAGTTTTTTTCGTATCTTGTTTAGTTTAAACGAAAAAAGTTTACTTATTTGTATATTTTTGGACCGTAAAAGAAGCACTGCAGGCATTTTTTATTTTAAAAATTGGGTTAATTAAATTTTTATTAGCAATTTGTTAGCATGCAAAAACAAAAATAAATACTTTAAATAAGGTTTATATCCAGTCTAACAATAATTAGTACAATAGGTTTTTTTAAAATTTTCTACTTTTTTAAAACGTTAACACCCTCTATCTTAAGAATAAATAAATAATAGTTTTAAAAACTAAAAAACACGCTTTTATATGCAACCAAACTAAAAATTAGAAAATAATTTTTCATTAAAAAAAGATTGTCACTTCAGAGTAAAAAGCGTGGGGTGCTTAATATATTAAATGTTATAATTATTATATTTGCCAATATCTATGAGGGAAAAGTTATGAAAAATAGTAAAATGCACCCTACGCTTTTTACTCTGAAGTGACAATCTTTTTTTAATGAAAAATTATTTTCTAATTTTTAGTTCGGTTGCATATAAAAGCGTGTTTTTTTAGTTTTTTAAAACTATTATTTATTTTTCATTTTTTAGTTCGATATGCATGTATGTATGTATGTATGTAAAAATGCTCCAGTTTATTCACTAAAAAATTCCTTCGCCATTTTGTCAAGAGTAGCTAATAAAAGCGTGTTTTCTTTAAAGTTCCTGAGAAAAGTTTGGGATGTTGCTAAAAGATGGCAACACAGGTGTTGTTTTTATAATAAAAGGAATTTTTTTATCCTGGCGATCCTAACCAGGATAACGGGATACTGTTTGCAGATTATTGCATTGTCATGGGTCCTTGATACGTGTGCAAAGTTTCAAAGAAATCGAATAGCTGGAAGTTGGTAAAAATTAGGCTCAAAGATTCCATTACATAGATAGATAGATAGATAGATGGATAGTTACAACCCAAGTTAATAAAAGCGTGTTAAAAAATTTGCGTACCCATGTTTATATAAATCATTTTTATATTTTCTTATATTAGGTTTGTCCTATAATGTTTCCAACAATATTCTGTAATACCCTGTAGAATAACCTTGAAATATTGTTGAAACTTAGAACAAAAGAAAAGATTCGGTTAATTTAATAATAAAAAAATAAAAATTGTGTTTACAGAATAGTTTTAAATTATTTAGTTTGTCAGCGAAAACAACTTGTTGAAGGATTAGCGGTTGTCACAGAGAATTGGCGGTATTAGTTTTTTTAGCGAATTGTATTTGAACATTCATTAAAAAAAATAAAGTCACTTTAATTTGTTCTAAAAAGTACCCCTAGACCCTAGACAATATGGTAATTAAATTAAATAAGCAGTCGTATATTTTATCAGAAATCATCATTTTCCTTAATTACAAAGGTCAAAATTTTTTAATTTTAAATTTTATTTTATGGGTACTTTTAGTATGACTTAATGTGCCTTTAATTTTTTTCTCAAAAACAAAACGGGATACGAAAAAAATACAGGAGATTGAAAAGTTGCACTTTTAATGGCTTAATTGGAAGAAAGTAGTCAGTGGCCGATTTTGTCTTCCTCAATACTATAGGTGCCCACTGAGACGCCACATAGTTTTAGCTAAATCGAGTGAAGCGTTTTTAAAGTATTTAAAAATAACGCTTCTTTAAAAAAACAAAATAATCTTTGGCTTTTCTCCAGAATTAAATTAAAAAGTTTATTAAACATTTTAAGAAAATTAAAACTTTTATATACTATGAAGAACTATTCTGTCCTTACACAATTTAATAAAATTTATGAATACTTTCAAATAAATAGAATAATGAAATATTTAATATTAAGTTACTTACGATGCAAAGGTTTCAATCTCTAAACAAAGGTTTAAACCTTTGTTTAGAGATTAGAATTTTATTTTATTTCTTTTAAAATATTTATAACTTTTATTATATTGTGTAAGGATAGAATAGTTCTTCCTAGTATATAAAAGATTAAATTTCTTAAAAATGTTTAATTAACCTCTTAAATTTTATTCTGGAAAAAAACCCAAATTAAATTTTGTTTAAACGTAAATTCCTAGAAAACAAATAAAGCAAAAATTACTTTTTAAAGCTTAACGCCCTGCATCTTAGAATTAAAGCCAGAGGCGGATCAGAGGGGCGCAGGGCGCGCGCGTCACGGTAAATCCTACAAAACACATGATAGTGGCCAGTTTGATCCTGGAACTTTTAAAAATACAGAATTGTACAACAATTGTTTTTTAAACATTTTTTTAACTCCTTTGATACTTCTAAGTTAGTTTATTTTAAGCATTTTCTTATATGTTTCTTAAAAAACATTTAGTTTTGTATACAATAAATATTTTTATTTGCGTTTCCCCTGAAATAAAGTTCTGGATCCGCCCCTGAATGAAGCAAGCCCGGACATATGTTAATAGAAACCATCGCCTTCTAGATGTTAGAATTGTACTAACGGCTTATAGTACAATTTAAAACATCTAGAAGGTGGTAATAGGAACTTTTTATAAAAGACATAAGAAATCACCCTCCTATATTTTGCCCCGTAGTGAGGAAACACCCTGTATTAAAAAAATATATATTATATGGACTTTTAATCGCCCTATTTAAAAGCAAAGGCCATTGTTTTTTTCTAGAAAAATCTGTTATTGATGGTTTTCATTTTAAATATGCGTTCGTGATATAGACAAAATTTTGCTGCAAATATAGTTGCTACGTGAACCCGTGTTTTTTATTTTTTGTTCTATTTACTTTTGTGTCAGTCAAAGAAACAATTGTCGGCTACTGTTTTTGTCAGTCTCGGTAATAAGACACCTGAACAAACAAGAAATAAATGTAGTGGCGCGCCGACAACGGTCTTATTATATCTTTCCTGCTGAGTCGGGAACATCAAAAATAAAAATTGCTTTTGGACTAGTGCACGTGTTTAAATAAATCATATAAAAACATTTTTTCAGGACTGTTAAAGAAAATACGGTTTTTTAATCGTTAACATGAAGGTAAAGTACTCCATTTTAGTACACTACATAAAGTGTTAAAAAAGTAGCTTTTTTTTAACACTTTGAAGCTTTTTTCACACTTTGAATTAGTGTTTTGTTTCAATGCCTACTACAATAGACTTAAAAATATTAATTTATTCCATGTATCATCACGCGACATTAACTGAACCAAACGGTCAAGTTACCTTTGATTTCGTCATTATTTCTTTTAGTTCATCTGTCACTAGTTTTAAAATTTGACAGTTTGCAAATAAATTTGATAGAAATTATTGAAAATTGATAGTAATAATGAATTTGTATGACTAAAAAATTGAGAAGGAATTTATACTGTTTTAGTATTACTTCTACAAAGTAGTACAATTTTCTTGAATTAAATAATAAATGCTTAGTTATAAAGAGGATAATTGCCTCTCCAAAAAATAAGAAGATTATGATTTTTTGTTGTAATATAATGGCTGTGCTGCAAAAATTAAAATTAATAAGTTTAGATAAATAAAACATGTATAAAATGGTATTTTGAAAAAATTTTATACGGTCGTGGAAAAAATATAGTATGTAACACATGCATAAAGTGTCTTTTTGACTAGTGGGATTGCCGCACTCGCCTAACGGCTCGTGTGTCAAACGTCCCATTCGTAAAAAACTTTATGCATTTGTTACATAAATTACTATTTTTATGTTAAACGGTTTTATTGTACCAAAAGCTTAAAAATAACTCCGTTAGTCCTAGCTACCACATCGCACCAATCTTTTATCAATCTTGGGTATTGATCAGACAACTAATAAAATCGTTGGGCGTAGCGAATCCAGAGTAAATATTATATTAAAATATTTAAAGTGCCAGTAATTTACTTTGTCTGCCTAATACCCCAGATTGATAAGAAGATCGGTGCAATCTCGTAGCTAGGACTTACGGAATTATTTTTGCTTTAGATACTATAAAACCATTTAACATACATTTTTATAATACATTATTTATTTTTAATTTTTGGCAATACTTTTTTCTATTAAGTTCATATAATGCCTTACTATAACTAACCAGAACTAACCAATTTTATATTAAGGGAGTTGGGGAAATCTATAACTCGCCATTTTGTGGCGGCAGATATCTTAGATATTTTTTTCTAGTGAGCTCTATTCTACCAATCAAACCATTTCATGTATTACCCGTATTCAGGTAGTTGTGAAAAAATCGTTTGTCTGCAAAGTCGGTTTACTGACGAGAGTTGAACGTGACAATGTCAAAAGAATCATTACCTTTATCGCCGCAATTATCGTTGCTATAAACAATTGATACCACATTCACTTTTCACTGCACGCTTACTCAAGTAGGAGAGAAACAGATGTCGAACGACGCGGAGATTGTGCCTCTTTGTCGCTCGTTCCGCGCTCTTGCTTGCACTTCAAGCCTTAAATGGAATGCGCCGCATGAGTCATGTTTATTGGTGCGTGCAGCCGGGTCTATCGAATTATAAAACGTTGTCACGTCAAAAAATGTGTAATCAGTCATTTTGTGGTGGTGCCACCTTGAATTTTATTTTATTTTTTTATAGTGAGCTCTATTCTACGAATCAAGCCCTTTCATTTGATACCCATATTAAGGTAGTTGTGGAAAAAATATTTAATCCGCCATTTTGTGGTAGCTGCCATCTTGGATTTAATACCTATATTAAGGTTATAGTGAAGTAATATGTAATCAGCTATTTTGCAAGGCGGCCATCTTGGATTTACAATCATAAGGAAAGTGTACCAAATTTTGATTGGTCGCCAGGGTTTTATTTATTTTGTACAATAAAATATATCAATTAGGAAGGATGTAAATTTATTGGTACTTGGTACTTTTAAGGCATTAAAATGAAAAGGTGTTTGGTACCAGTATTATTAACGGGTCCCGCAAAAAATGTCTGCATTTTTATCAATTATATTGGGATAAATTCTTTTCGCACAAACGAAGATTTTTTTAAAGTGTATTTAAAATACCTAAATTCAAATACTGTGAAACGACATATACTGCTGGTCAATTGAGAGATTGCGGTATTACCGCCTCCGGTATTTTGACATCTGAGCATGCACATACGTAGCTTGAAATATTGCCACAATATTAAAAATAACTTTCTACATCAACTAAGAAACTTTAACGTCAAATAGCTTGGATTGCCGAGGGCGCTTCAAAGCCAGTGCACTATATACAGTGTCTCTCAGACTTGTTAAAAAGGGGAAAATTTTTGAATTTTAAAACCGAATTGTTGGAAATTTGGGAGCATTGTCTAAAACTAAAAGATACAAATTGATACTTTGATTAGTTATATGAAAAGCGATTTTTAATTTATAAAATATTCAAAAGGAAAGAAATATTATTATTTAAAATAGAACAAGCTTTTATAAGTAAAAGTACATATACAAATTTTTTGAATTTTAAATCAGAATTTTTTTATTTATTGTTCTTTTTTGGTCATGTAATTCATTTTTAAGATATAATGTAAAATAACGACAAAGGCTTTTCTTTTTACTTTTATGCTTTTACTTCCAATTTGGACATAAAATTTAATTTTGTTCAACATTACTTATACAATTGTGTTCTATTTTTGAAAATAAAAGTACTTTACTCTAGGTCATTTTTTATATTTTTAGTTATAACTTGCCCTATCGAAGTAAAATTTTGTATTTTTTAGTTCTAAGCCATGCGACCAGTTTTCTCCAAATACCAATTTAAAATTCAAAAATGTTTGTTTCATTTGTTCTTTTGTAACACCTATCCTGGGACACGCTGTATAATGATTGATAAAGCAAACCAAGTGATAGGTCGTACTTTAAACATGTCTACCCTATACTAAATGCTGTATATATAAAAGGTAGCAACATGACCATGCCGAAAGGTTTTTATTTTATTATAATTTACGAGAAAACCGTTCAACTAATTAAAAAAAATAGAAAATTAAATATGTTTAAAATTACAAAGAAAACCAAAAAATATATTTCTATTTAAAAAAATCCATTGGCGTTTTTTATTTACTTTAAATCGACAAAAGTGGTGTTTTTTTTTGTGTATGTCAAAACTAGTACTTACCTATTTTAATAAATGGGAGACGTATTTTAAGTTTTTAAAAATATCCCAATTGGTTAACAAGTTATAAAAAAAACATAATTTATTAAAAATTTTAACTCAGCGTAGTTAAAAAACTAAGACGTTTAGGACATATGTTCATAACAAGTTTTGTTCGTAGTTTTTATTTTAAATAGTCACCCCTTAAAATGTGTTGGAAGAGTTACTGGATACCCTGTATTTTGTTTCTTCAACAACCTAGGTTTTTATCAAGTTCGATTTTCTCCTCATTGAAAGAACTCTTGTCCTTCTTTTGCCAGCATCGACAAAGAAGACTCCCAAACAAATAAACGTAGAAGCACAACGTAAACAGTTTTATTAAAGTTTATTTGCTACTGCTGAATAGGGAGAAAATCTAAAGAAGGTATTAAACATTCAAAAAATAAATCTATTAAGTTGTCCGTTACTTTGTGACAATACATTTTTACGTAGAATGTAATAACACAATTAACTTGTATTATTTTTTAACAGAGTTTATTTTGCTTTTTGCGTTACTGCAGTTTCGACAATACATTTTTACTTAGAATGTAATAACACAATTAACTTGTATTATTTTTTAACAGTGCTTATTTTGCTTTTGCGTTACTGCAGTTTCGACATACTGTCATTTATAAACGTCTTTTTAAAAATGTATCATAAGAAAGTGCATGATTTTATACCTTATACCATAAATTAAAGCGTTGAGAGCCAGAGCGAACAATCTAAAAAATCGGAAAGTGTACTTTAACGAGTATTTTCAACGGCATAAAACTTGTTTGTCAGAGCCAAAGTGAGTTAAAAATTAATATAAGATAGTAGTAGCTTACTGAGTCCACTTTAGTTTTAAAAAATAACTTTTATACTATTATAAATATGCGTTAAAATGCATTTTTTAACTTATGAGATGTTTCGCTCTATGCCTCAATTTACCATCTGGTATATCCTTTACAATTGTTGGGTCCTATCTCTATTGTTACAAGTCTACTGCTATAATGAAAGTTTTACAGTTAGTCAAAAATATTCATTAATTAGGAAATTCTTAGGTCTGCTCTACAAATTTGGAAGATTTCATGAATCTTTTTATTGTGTTTTATTGTAATTTTTACTTTTTTATTCAAAATGTAAAATTTTTAAAATATTTATATATAGGAAGAGAATGGACGAAATCTGGGAAATGGTTAAATCTTTTGCCTAATCAAAATGATGCATAGTGTTATTTTAAAATCTCTTTTCCATGCTTGGGCCTGTTTGTCCTATGTAGCAGGACACCCTAATTATTCTAGCTCATAAACTCTAGATTTTTCATATTTATTAACCTTGTCTTTAACGTTAAAAAGGTAGTTGGATCCTTTTAGCTATGGTTTAATGTGACTTTTATCAGAATTAAAGATTTATTTAAATAAGTTAAATAACCTCGTAAAATTCCTGATGTAATGAAAACTGGCCAAGTCAAAACTAAACTACTTTAAGATCTCACATTTTTAAACAACAGCAATTGTTAGAGGTATCTAATTAAACAAAAAAGTTTTATACTTGTTCATATTTTAATTTTCCTATAAATTTAAATTGGTATTTTGTACAGAACTTGACACTAACTTAGATCTTCATTTTTTGTGCAGCGTAGCCTACAGCCAAGCATAATTTTAGTATTAAACTTGGCTTACCTTTTTTACATTTATGTTTTTGCTGGTATATACTTTTTGGTTAAAGACTTCTCATGAAGATCTTAGAGAAGTATTTTTTTGTTTTGTTAAGTTGTACTGTAATAATATTATTATTTTTTTTTGAAAGATTTAATATAATATATTTACCATGTGCAAAAAGGGTGTGTAGATAATTTTTGACCGAGGTTTTTGAAGCTAGAACAAAATGTGATCTTATGCCTAACATATATGGTGAAATAGTAGTATTTATACAGTGCATTTCTTTTTCTTAAATTACTTTTCAAATAAATCAGTTTAAAAATTTAAACTTTAAGATATGAAATCGCATAAATACTACAAATATTTTTAGGTAAAATTAAGAGTTAAAGCTTTTAGAATAAATGCTGGACACCATCTTGGAAAAAAATAAATAGAAAGAGGCGTCTTGTGGCACATCATTTGAAAGCCCCTGACGAGTAGGTATAATCCTTAAATATAAAGTCAATACCTACTTCAAAATAACGGTACTTTTAAAGTTACCTAAATACCTGATTTGAATGGCCATATTTCCGAAATTAATAAATTTAGATGTTCCCAATATGGTATATTTTTAAAGCATTTTTAATAAATCTTTTACTGGTAATATAATATACAGGGTGCCCTATTTAAAAATATATACTTTTGCCCTACCCTGTAAAGTATCACCAATATCACCATTAAAAAGATCTTTAAAAGAGCTTTGAGAAAATATTACATTAGGTACAGGGTTTTCATTTATGTTTTGTCACCTTCTTTTAATTATAAGCAAGAAGGATAGAAAAAAACGTCCTATATAAAAGTTTCATACTTTTTCATCTATTATCATTCACCTAATCATGAAAAAAACAAATTAACATTAAATCTCAGGAAAAATTAATAAGAAAACTTTTTTAAAAGAAACATCCGTTTAATATGTCACCCTTAAAAAGGTATTTTAAAAAACTCTACAATAATATCTTTTTAATAGTTTCGGTAATATGGCCATTTATATCTGGGTATAATTTCCATTATTGTCTACAGTCTCACCATAGTACTGCCAGACTAGGCCGTATGGGCGCCAATATATTAAAAATAATTCTCATGGATTTTTTTCAGAATCATGTTTAGAATAAAATGCTGTTTACGACAACCGATGATAGCAAGCTCGAATTTTGGTCAGAATTTTTTAAACCGCAATTGTTTTGACAGTTAATATAAATTGTTTTTTTTGCATCAAATAAAATTTGATTAATTTTTTGACTATTTTTTAACCAAAAACGACTCTTCACATTTTTTTGAAAAATAAATATTTATTAGGTTGTAATCATTTGAACAATTTAAAAAAGGCAATTAGGCCCAACTTTAACATTTAAAGTATGACAATATAAAAATTTGACACAATTATTTTTTTATTAAATCCTTGAACCTTTTGTAATAATTGTAGAGTATGCGATTTGACAATTTTGACTTGGTAGATATTTTTTTAATTTTTTTATTAAAGTGTACTTTATTGTTTTAAATCCCCAAAAATGTTTGCATTTTTCCTGTAAAGATAATATAGTCTCCATATAAACAGCACCCAGATCGGCCTGGTGTGTTCCAAGGTTACCACGACAACTACCCTAAGGTGTCGCGGCGCTGTAACTATACTTTAGTTAAAATTACAGAGCGGGACATAGAGTTAACTTTTTTAACCAACATCAAAAAAAAAGGGTATATGTTCCACATCTAGGATTTTTTTGTTTCTACACCGATTACTCAGTACAGCATTCCAGGTAGCATTGCCGTTTGATGCGAAGAGTTTACGTGAGAGAAAATGATACTTGTACTGTTTTTCAAGTGGATTGTCACAAATTAAACGTTAATAATGAAAAACTAAAAAGAGAAAAATAGATATTAAAAAAGATAAAATTAACTTTAGAAGGATAAATAAAACTTACTAAAAATTTAAAAATAATCACTAAAAAAAAATAGAAAAATGAAGTCGGGTGTTAACGTCCACTAAACTACTAAATGTTAATAACTAAATACACAAAATATTTTTGTGTACTTTAATACTAAATGTTATTACCCGACTTTATTTTTCTCTTTTTATTTTTTCGTTTATTATTTTTAAATTTTAAGTAAGTTCTACTTACTATCTTTTAAAGTCCCTTTTTCTAATATTTTTTATTGCCATTGGCTGTAGTGCTCATTGAGACGCCACAGTATCAAATAATTTTAATCTTGTGGGGGCTAAATAATCGTCTAATTACTTTTAGTAAATGCATTAAACTAAATCGGTTAACGGTTATTCAAGTTTAACGCCCTGTATCTCAGAAACAAAGCAAATCCGGATACAAGTGCATAGGAACTGTTTCTTATTAAACACCCTGTATAGGGTGCGTTTTATAAAACTTACAATAAATACATTTTCTAAACCAAGCGATATATCAAAAAAATCCATAAAACTCGAGAGGAATATAAATGACATATTTTCCGAAACACCGCTATCAACCCCTTAAGCTGCATCCCCAGTCACTTAAAAATCTTTAATGGCAACACTCCTTATGTGGCACGGCGCTAAAATGCTTATAAAAAATGTTTTACGTTGATCGTAAAAAGTTGGGGTAAAATCAAATAATACCCTTAAATTTGAAAAAATCTTATTTTATTATTCATACAGAATGCCAGGAAATTTCCAAATATTAAACTATTATTAAATTTAAAAAACCGCTGCCAACCTGCCCTTATAAAAAATTCTTGTTAGTTCTGGTTAATTCTGTTTCTGAATTTTGCCAAAAGAATAGTTATAGTAACTGATCTTGGGTCTTAAGCGCTTGTGCAACAGAACTAACTAGAACTATAAAGAACTTTTTATGGGGCCGGGTTAATCTTACAGGAAGAATTTTTTTAATTAATATCTAATTTAATAAATGGAAACTTCTAGTATATTAAAAAAAATAAAGTAAGTTGTTGCTAAAATCTAGGGATAGTATTTAATTTTAACCCAATGTTTTAACAACCAACAAAAAGCATGTTTCATAAGCTTTTCAAAAGGTGCAACATAAGGGGTGTTTCCATTTAAGATTTTTAGGTGATGGGGGTGCACTTAAGGAGTTGATGAGGTTGTTTAAAAAATACGTCATTTATATTCCCCCAGGTTTTATAGAAACGGTATAATGTCTTATTTAACTCATGCCGTTATGTGGTAAAATAAAGGCTTTCGTGTTACTATTCTTTACTTTAAATTACAAAGCGGGACATAAAATTAAGGTGCTTTTACCGTTACGATAAATAAATAAATCAATTTAACACCCATCTGTCATATCACACGAGTTTATAAAAACGCTAATTGTTGGGTAGACTACGCCGCTTCGGGAATAGAACGTTACGATAATGTTACGACTGGATGTCACGCGACCGGAAATGCCACATAATTTAATATAAACTAAACTAGGTAGGCACTAACAGGTGTTCTAATCATTAGGGTCAACTAAAAAAATGCACGCTTTCTATGTCTTCCGGGATGTCCTGCCAGGTTTTTCCAGCTTTCATATTTGTTACATCCAGCATATTTCCTGGACTTGGCACCCTCAGGCAATCATTTGTTTCTTTTTTTACAATTTTTTTAAATAGCAAAAATACAAATATAAAGAAGATAATAAACAAACACTGGGTAAATTTTTTGCATCAAAAATAAAAGATTTTTTGAAAATGGGATACATACGTTGTCCCCAATGCTGCAAGAAATCATTCATAATAAGGGCAATTACATAATTGAATAAATTTTATTAACGATAAGAAAGAATTTTATTTTGTTTTATTTTAAAAACGGACAAAACTTTACGGTAGACCTAAAGGTGGGCGTCACAAAACTGGTGAGGTGTGCAAGTACCTTAATATACGTAATTAATAATAATTTAAAATGTACGAAAAGCCATTCGTTGAAATTTATATTGAAGTTTTTTTTAGAATAGAAAAATTGTGACCTGAAGAACAGACTCTGACACGATGTTTTGTGTTTAGGAACCACAAATACATAAAAATATAATATAGGTATTGTAAAATGGTAGAATTTATTTAAAAGATCTATAACTTGCGCCAATAATATGTTTGCTGTTTTAGGGGAAATTCTTAAGATTTTAAATTGCTTTTAAAATATTTTTTTGTTAAATAATGTCTAATTTAAATAGAGACTTTATGTGGTAAAATAAATGCTCGCGTGTTACTATTCTTTACTTTAAATTACAAAGCGGGACATAAAGTTAAGGTACCATTTACCGTTACGATAAATAAATCAATTTAACACCCATCTGTCATATAACACGAGTTTATAAAAAGATTGAAATCGACGCTAATTGTTGGGTAAACTACGCCGCTTCGGGAATAGAACGTTACGATAACGTTACGGCCGGATGTCACGCGACCGGAAATGCCACATAATTTAATATAAACTGAACTAGGTAGGCAACAACAGGTGTTCTAATCATTAGGGCCAACTGAGAAAATGCACGCTTTCCATGTCTTCCGGGCATTAGGCTTTTCGGATGTCCTGCCGGATTTTTCCTGCTTTTATAGCCGCCGGAAAATAGTTTGGAAAATTCCTAATCGTCCTTCCTATTAGGGCAAATATTTTTCATAGCCAAAATATTTTGTGGCAAGTTAGAATTTGGGATTTTTTTGTTAATAAATCAATCTATTTTTTTAATGACGTAATTTTATTAGATGGATTTAGTTTTTTTATATGATAAATAGGCAGAGTGTGGATGTAATTTTAATTATTTACATTTTTTTATTATTATTATTTATTTAATTAAAGAAAGTTAATGTAGTAAAAACGCAAAGTTTTACTTTTGCTTTATAGAAAAAAATTACATGAAGAAAATTTACAGAATCCAGTCAGACTGATGCACCAAAATACTTCTCTTATTAATAGTCAAGTAAAACCCCAAATTTATTTTTACGGTAATAGAATTATTATAAGGTTTATTAAATAAGTGTATAAAAATCGCAGTAGCCCATTTTGAACCATCATTTGTTTTTTACCAAATCAATAAAAATGACGGTTAACATGACCATTTTAAAAAACCATTTTCTCAAAATCTAATTATGGCTGGTGTAACATGTGGTACATGTATTTTCTTGAAATTGGTGTGGAAAAATATGTAGCGTGTTTCATTTAGAATAGCATAGCTGAAAGCACTTCTGGTTAGTCCGGATTTACCACATAAAATCTAAAACATTAGAACTCTACATCCTATCTAACCATATATACAACCACATTTGTTAATATCTGATTAATATTTAAAAAAAAGAGTTTCGGACTTACATTCTCTTTATTTCATTTATTCCCGCAACGTTTCGGGCAGTACTATCTCTCTCCGTTTTTAGGTGTAAACCTAAACTTTGAAATGGACAGAGATTGTACTATCCAAAATGTTGCGTGAATAAATCAAATAAAGACAATAGAATTCTCAAACTTTTCTTTTAATATTCATAATAAAGTAATGTCTGCCAGATTCAAACCTTATATCTGAAGTATAAATCCTTTTAAATATAGAGTATGTTTTCTAACTACGGTACAAAACTTAAGGGGGTGTTTTTATGTCTTAAAAAATATTTTTTTCTTAATATATACAGACTTGCTTTAATTTAAAGATACAGGGCGTTAAAGTTTTCAAAAAAGTCGGTGGCTTAAGAACCTTTTAACCGATTTGGATAAAATTTGGAACATTTATTTAATGTAATAAGGCGCTTGTAAAATTTTGCCTAAATTAGGATTAATGTGTCCAGTGGCGTCTCAGTGGGCACCACAGCCAATATTATTGTAAAAAAATGTACGCTACTGACCATTTATGACGTTTTAATATTTTTTCGGATTAAGCAATTAACAGTTTAACTTTTTAGTCTCTTATTATTTTCTTTATAAAAAATATTAAAGCTACTTTTATTTCTTTTAAAAGTACTCATAGACAACAGGATAAAAAAACAAAAGTAAAAATAAACAATTATTTGCTCTAAAATAATAATAAGCAGTCGTATATTTCATCAAAAATTGTCATTTTGCCTATTTTCTAAGGTCAAAATTGTTTATTTTTTAATTTTGGAATTTATTTTATGCTGTTAAGGGCTACTTTTTAGAATGATTTTAATTTTTTCCTCTCGAAAACGAAGCGAGATACGAAGAAAATACAAAAGACTAAAAAATTGCATCTTTTATTGCTTATTCTGGAAACTGTATAAAAACCTTATAGAAAGTCAACTGGCGTACTTTCGTTTCTTAATAATATTGGCTGTAGTGCCCACTGAGGCGCCACTAGGCCCTACTGCCTTAATCCAGGTAGAGTATTACAAGTACCTTATTACATAAAGGAATATTTTATATAAATCGGTTAGGTTTTTTTGATATTTAAATATTCCGACTTTTGAAAACTTTAACACCCTGTATCTTAAAAATGACGCAAGGACATCTGTTTAAGATTTTTTCTTCATAAAAAAATCACTCTCTTAATTTTCGTTTCGTAGTTAGGAAAAACCCTGTAGAATGTAAAAGCAGAAACTAAAGTTTCATTTTTTATTGATAATATTTATATTTTTATTACTTAATTGGTTAGAGGTGACACAAACAAAAATATGTCGTGTTATCATGTATACGTATGTCTCCAATTTTCTTTTAATATAGTGCATTTTTATTTTTTTCTTGTAATACTTACGTATATAGGTTTTCATATAACAAAGAGAAAAACGTGTCTGGTAGTGTTTTTGTCAGTTTGGGTAATAAGACACCTGAGCAAACAAAAAATAGGATAGGCAAGAGCGACGTAAACAGTCTCGAAATTGTTTTGCTGAATACATTTTAAAGTAGCAAATATATACGTCAAAAAATATCTTTTTATTCACGGCACGTTAGCATTAAGGTTAAAGCTAAATAAAAGAAACTGAAAAAGTGTTTTTAATTCTAAACATTTTTTCTTTATAATAATTTTTTTATTGTCAAAAATAAGGGTATTTTCCGCTTGAACAAAATTCATATTTTTTAAAATACCCCGTATACCACTAAAAAAATTAATATTAGATGGTTGCGTTTTAGTTTTTAGACCATACAAAACATATTTTAATAAATAACTTTTTTTCTGTGTAGTACGCAAGTAGTCTACTAAGAACCTTCTGAGGATGCCAACCACTCGCGCTGGTAAAACGTCAAGGATACAAAATCTACAACGACGGCCGAATAGCCCAAAAACTTAAGTTTAGCAGAAAATGGCTGCGAAAGTCTTACACAGTATATTATTAGTAAGTGTTGTCAAGAACTGAATTTTATGTCAAAATTTAAAATTAAGCACTAAACTAAAGTAGTTTTTTCTTTTTACATGTTAAATTTCGCTCCTTCTTGCTCAGTATTTAAACTTTAATGCGTAATGTAAAAAAGTTGACAAAACTATTTTTTTCTTTATTGCTAAATAATTTTTAGCAGCACTTACTTTTACAATTTTGTATTATTTTAAAAATAAAAATACTTTAGAGAGTTAAATGTGTTTTTTGGTTTAGAACCATGCAACCAGTTTTTCGGAAACGCTAATTAAAATTAAAAAAATGGTTTATTTGTCATTTGTTAACATCTGTCCTGAAAGACACTCTGTTCTGTATTTAAGTGTGTAAAAACTGTTTAAAACAAAGAATGGTAAATCATACATTTTTTAATTATGCTTAGGATTACATCAAATTTTGGAAAAAATATAATCTAAACTATTTTTAAAACAGTAATAAATAAAAAAAAATATACACTTAAATATTAATATAATTCGGATTCGGACTTCGTCACAAGAGATCTACAGCAGATTTTCTTACCTTCGTTTCACACAACTGGAACAAGTCTCTTGAGTTTCTAGGTGAGTCCCAGATCGCTGCTCTTGATATATCTAAAGCTTTCGACCAGGTCTGGCATGACGCACTTCTCAATAAACTTCCCTCCTACGGTCTTCCAACTAAACTCTGCTCTTGGCTCTCCAGTTATCTTTCTAATCGACGTATATAAGTCAATGTTGATGGCCAATCTTCAAGCTTTCACGAAATTAATGCTGGAGTGCCTCAGGGTTCAGTACTAGCACCAACTTTGTTTCTTCCTCACATCAACGACCTTCTTTCTTCCACAACCAATCCCATTCATAGTTATGCTGACGATAGTACCCTTCAGTCTACTTTTCAGATTCTCAAACCAATCTCTCAACCCGACTTGGAAAGCATAGGCGGGCGATGCAGATATCTCTTTCACAGGATCTCAATTTGATATTGGATAAGGGCGACAAAAATCTCGTTCAATTTAATGCATTCAAAACACAATCATGTTCCTTGTCGCGAAAAAAATCATCAAACACTCACCCTTTGCTTATGAGTGGCCAGGTGTTGCAGAGCGGGGGCACATTCAACCTTGTGGGAGTCACATTTGAGAATAACCTTAACTGGCATAAACACAATGTATCTATAGCCACCGCGGCTTTAAAAAGCTTGGATTTCTTTTCCGAGCCAAAGGTATTTTTCTCCTTCCAATTTATACACTTTGTATGTGTCCCAAATTCAACCCTTTCTGGAATCTTGTTCTCATGTCTGGGGAATGGCATCCCCTACAACCCTCAGCATTCTTGAAGCCATTCAAAGAAGAGCTGTTTGTCTTTATTTATTAATTATCCTTTACTTACTCAAAGACTTTCTTCTCTTGCCCATCGTTGAGCTATGGGAGATCTACCACTCTTTTATAAATACTTTTACGGCTTCTGCTCCGACGAATTATCCAGTATAGTAGCTCCTCTTGCAGCTCCCAACAGAGAAACTGTTGGTGCCTTATGTATGCATCCCTATACGGTCCAATTGGACATGCCCCGAACTTCCCATTTCGTTCGTTCTGTTAGTCTTTAGTAGTTTTTAAGTCCCGTGTTAACAAACTTTCTCTTACCTTGCTTAAAATACCCACGGTACGTTAGTATTTAGGCTTTCAACCTTTGTAGATTGTCCAAGGATAAAAAAATATTTTCAGGCTATTAAAATATTAAAACTTTAAAATGCATTTTACTAGAACTTTAATAGTATACTTTCAAATGGACCAAATTAATAATTGAGGGCATAATGATACCACTTTGTCAGCGGCAGCAAACATGGGGCGGTCCAGCGGGCCATGTACTTGAGAATACAAATAGACACAGGGGACAAATTGAGGGGACTACGCCCAAAGAGTATTGATTTACAAAATTGACATGGTTAAATTAACACACTAATTCTTATTAAAATAAACTAACTAACACCGATTATCATACCGGTTTAATTTACTTTTACATTGTATAATGGTAAATTTTATGTTAATTAATTTAATATTTAAATATTATATTTGTGTTTATAGGTAAAAATTGGACAAATTCCGAGCATGTAGTATATTTAGGGTAAACTAAATTATTATTTTATTTAAAAAATAAAATTAAAAAAATTATACATGCAGAATTTTCTAGTATAAAGACGTTAAAGTGTAAATACATATGATATTTAAAAACATGTTACAATCAAGTAAAAGCTTTGGTAATTAATGTTTTTATATCTTTTTTCGGCCAGCGACTAAAAAAGTACTTTACATAGAATGTATTTTTAACAAACAGTCGAAATCATTCTACAAAATGAAAAAAGGAAAAAACTTCTTGCTGCTTGTAACTTTTTTGCACTGCAAGGTTGCTTCTGTCGAACGCTATCCGATCTGATGATGCCGATATTTACACTAACCGAAGTACTACAAAAAGTACCTTTAAATTTTAAATGGAACCACCTGCATATTTTTTTATATAAAATGGAAAAATCCAAATACAATGACTTCATTTTTATGTATCTATTTACAGGATGTATCACGGTCGATGGTATCTTAGACGTTTACGGAAAACGGGACATTGGATTTTTTAAAAGTTTGGCAACATAGGTCGTTGCTGCTCATCTAACGATCTAAAATATTTTGAATGATGCGGCACATATTTTTAAGAATATAAAACCTGATTTTTTTATTTTTTTTTATTTAACCGACTATGAATCTTTTGCCATTTTCAAGCTGCTTATACTGGCCCTTATTTTCTAGGACACGTTGTATAAAAGCCTTAAAGTAAGTTAACTTTCCTCGCGTGGGCCGAAAGAAACCGTAGCAATAGTCGTAAAAAATCAAAATTTTGTCAACTTAACATCTTCTCTGACAGACATCTATGTGACACCTTTACTCGCAATAAATGACTGGTTGCGTAAAAATTTAACCAATTAAAACCATTTTATTGGGTGGACACGTTTTTGGTTAAAAACTTAAATAGAAATTTAAAAAAAGGTTGTAAGTTGGATAGTATACAAATCTTGGTGTTTATCACTATCTTGAGAAATGGTTGCTATCGGCGCTCCGCACCTCTGTACACCATCATTTTGTCTTAAAAGTAATGAAAAACTCAAACACCTCAGTATGCAATGTACTATTTCTTACTTTTTGAATTTTTTTTGACATTTTTAAAAGTTGCCGCGATAAAAGCGGTCACGTAACTTTTGACCACTCCGTATACATGGTACTTTAACTAACATACCCTATTTTAACCTATTAAACATCTATGCATACTAATTAAGTTCAGAAAAGGTCCGCAGCAATGTCAAATTTATAAGATACATACTGGCTTTCACCGCCCCGGGACTTTTTGACTGATGGCAGGTGAGCAGCTGCAGTTATTTGGGTGCGGTTGGGAAAAAGGGTTAAAACCGGAAGATATTAGGGAGCCACAGTTACTGTTTCATCCCTTCAACAAATAACAGAAATGAGGGGAAAACTGAAAGGGACTTATTAGAACAATTGGGACTCGGCAAAATTTTCCTGCAAATGGAGTAATTGGAATGTCGGCTTTGTATGGTATTTCAGAGACACAAAAATTAAAATTAGGCTGCCTAAACTTTGGATAATTTTATAATTAAAACAAATTGCTTTATTTTTGTATTACTGTAATTTTATAAAAATTATGACTGCTGTTTCGCAGGATTATAACATTTTTATACTGAATTTAGCTCATTAGATATAATTTTATTTTCTTATTTTAAGTAATAAGATCAAATCAGTGTTGCTTATTAACTCGTATACCTGTTTCTCCTTTGACTCTCACTTTTTTACCTGAATTTTTTTTGCGCAAAAGAGGGAAAAAATATTTTTAAAGTTAATTTTGCTTTATTTAAAACTTGAACCTTTTACTTCTAATAATGACAGTATTTATTTTCATTAAACCAAACAAAATCGGTTGAGTTGGTTCCGCTTTATTATATTATTTTGTTTTATTATGCACTTCTTACATACCTACCAAATATTGTTTAACCTCTAAAAATCTTCTAATAAAATTTAATTGTTTCTTATTGTTTAAATAACGTTACCCTCAAAAGGCTCTATACTCTATACAAGGTGTCATAAAATTTACAAAACTCTCTTGAAGTTATGTACATATGCAAAATTATAAACCAAGATCAACGCGTAAAGTGGCAATTTCTGTATGTGCAGATACATATTTGTTGAACGGCAATGAAACCTAATTGTAAACCTAAAGCATTGTCTTTTAACCAATAGATGTACAGAAAACGCGGTATCACACGATATCAGGCTTTAATCACTGTTTAAAATTATGCATATATAATTGGGAAAGGGATTAGAATTTTTTTAGTAAAAATAAGAATTTTATTTAAACAAATATGAGCCCTAAAATAAACTTCTTCCGAGCTAAGCCATCGTAGTATGCACAAATAAAATTGAACACTTTAAACTCTGGATTATTTTTTGAATTAAATCTCACAAAATTTCCCTATTAGTTAAGGCGGCGTATTTAGTTTTTATCCTATTAAAAGTAAAAATAAAACAATATCAGGGGAGAATAAGAAGATTTATTTATTTTCATTTTTTTTAATAATAATTACCGTATCAACACAATTAGGTAAATAAAATATCAAGAATAAGTAAAGGTATTTTTTTACAGATGTCTTTTAGCAACCTGTTTTTTTAGGTTTTTAGTTTAAGGATTTTCGCATTGAAAATTAGGGAAAAAAATCACACATTTGCGATCATTTTTTCACGTTTTAATTTCATCAATATTGTTTCATAATTCTGCGTTAAATGATGACATTGCTTTTGTCATTGTTGACAAATAATTTTTTTTTGAAGGGTGGGGACCACATTATAGGATGGCTTTATCTTGGAGAAGAAGTATTTAAAGTAAAGTCATTACATTTTTAATTCTAGAAAGCGGGACAAATAGGACAACATAAATGAAGAAGAAAGAAGAATGTCTTTTTTTGCAAGGGATAAATTGGTAAATAAGTGATGAAAAAAATCCTGTCAAAAAATCGCCAGAACTAAACAAAAAAACAGTCTTCACCTCCGCTGTTACGTTTCAATGAAAAACGATGAATTGGTCATAAAAAAGTGGATCAAAGAAGAAGGTCCTCACCTTCGCGAAAATCTTTGTATAAATTCTTTTATTCCCAGTCCGCCAAAAAGCGGGACATTTTTTAAATACAGGCTGGACGCGGCACACCGCGGGACATTACACCAAACAGTGGACTGTCTGCCAAAATCGAAACGTGTGTTTATTTTTATTTAAAGAGGTTTACTCTTTAGGACAATATATGTTTATTTTGATCCTTAAAATATACCCCCAAATATTTGTATTCTGAAAAACTCCGTACAATAAAAACAAAAGTAGATTTAATAAATTTAGAGAAATAATATAAAAGTAATAATGATGCTCTGTGGTAGTAAGTAAATATCTAACTGTTTTACCAAGGCAAATATGCATATACTGCGACTGTCCTTAAAGATTTCTAAGCTACATTGACGTTGTTTGCAATGTAACTTAATAGCTTAGGCTAACTCTGCCTAAACTGTTTATCCGCCCCAAGATATTTAAACAAATGGCAGGTGAAGTCTAAAAGTTATATTTAGGAGAAGACAGTGGCATATTAATAGGATTTATTAAGATACCAAATGGACCCAACACTTATAAAGTTGATAAAACCATAAAGAACTAGACCCAAGTCAGTGTACAAAATAAATGATGATGGCACGTACATACATCCACTGGTTGCTGCTTGACCCGTCCGGAATAGCAGGCGGATTCCTAACCGCTGTTTCGAGTCGTAACGTATCGAGACGCTACCGAATGATGATTCTTAACTTAAAACTCGATTCCGAGTCGATATCTCCCGAGTTCCATAAATAGGCACGATCCTTATTAAAGACTTTATCCTATTAATTATACACGTAAAACAGATGAGGTAATAAGGCCGATAGATTTGGAAAGGGATACCGAGAACTCGATACCGACCGAGTCGTCTCGTATCGAGAAGTAAAAATCAAGATCCATGTCTTACCCCCGAGCACCGAGTGCACTGGTCGCCGCCGCCGCTCACTCATCCAAGTTATGGCGGGAAAATCAGCCGCTCAACGCTGACGCTGGTTATCGTGCCCGAGCGTTAAAGATGATTTTGTCGATCCGCGCTGCTAACCTCGTTCTTCGTCGCTTCGACATAAACATACCCTAGGCATGTATATCTTACTGCTTTTGCATGCGGGAAAGTATTACTTTGCGCAATTGTTGGAAAAATATCTATTATAATACCAAGAAAATTTTACAAACCCCTCCCACTTTTAATATGATATTTATAGCACGCTTAGGACTTTTGGTAAAATAGTATTTGTTGTAAGGTATAGATTTATACTCTCGCTAAAAGTGTGCCCTGGCTTTTTTTCATGCGAATGGATATTTTCTAATTTTAAGTCATTTTTTAAAATGTTTCTTTTCTTTTTACATAGGTAAATTTAAGATAATAAAATATAGGTGTTTATTTATATCCGGCATTTAACTACTCTATCTTTTATAAAAATTGGACGCACACCATTTTTTTCTCTAATATTTTAAATGCCTTATTACCTTTTTTACCAGGCTCTACTGCTGTTTAAATTTTTATTAAATAATCACAGCCAGGTAGCTTACAAAAGTGTATTATGCAAGACATTTGACTCTTTATCGGTATGGGTATTATATTTTGTAGACTCAACAAAAAAACCGTTCGTAGATTTTAACCATAAAACTATGGATGGTGGAGGGGAGGATAACCATCTTTTATGGCGGAAAAGTAGAAAAAGTGGCCATCGGAATGTAGCAATTTGGGATGGCGCCACAGTAGCCAGTAGAGGGATTTTGGTATTTCTTTCCTTTTTTATTTTTTATCTATCTGTCCTTTTTCATTTTGTATCTCACTCTAATAATTTATGCTCATTGGTTAAAAAATCTCGTCTGGCTACGATGGCGCCACCTTAAGTTGCTTCTATCGACGGACACTTTTTAAAACATTCAGATGGTTATCCTTCCCTCCACCATCCATACATAAAACTTATCTTTAGCTTTATGTTACTTGTCAACAACCACATTTTGCCTTTTAAACCGCTTCAATTGGTTTTACACCGACATATTAAATTTAGTTGCTGATTTCTTGGCAACTAAAATGAATTGCGATGTACAGTATTTGGTATTAAAAAAATAATTTACCTATAGAATAAAATATTTCTATTAAAAAACAATATTTTATTCTATAGGTAAATTATTTTTTAATACCAAGTAGTACCTAATTTTTTAGGTTTTTGATTGTCTATAAAATGGCGCCCCTAGCTTTGCGATATCTGACAAAATAAAAAACGTTATGATGTAAATAAATTTTAAGTTTTAGGTAAAGTGCCCTTTGGCGGTATTTAAAAAAGTACTTTTGTCTTAAAATTTTAGAATCTGCAAAGCTCGATTTGTGTGCCAAATATTAACTGGATTGGTGAAAAAATAAATGCAATATGGCGAAAAACAAAAATAAAAATTAAACTTTGACGGCTTGTAACTCGAAAACGAATGACATTTTGAAAAATATTTATATGAAGCTCTACCCTTTATTTTGTCAAGTAGAATCATCCCCTTAAGTTTCGTGGTCGATTTTTGAATCACCCGATATAGTAAAAAAATGACTCTTTCTTAATTTAAGTAACCCTTTCTAAATTCGTCAGTATTAATATAAAAACAACAAAAATGGCAGCCGGAAAGTAATCTCGGGACACCCGGCATTTTAACAGGAAAAATGCTTTTTAATATAATAGAAAAACTATGGACTCTATGTCTCGGCGTGCTCTTTCCAGCTCATAGCCAAACTTTGAGTACCTCTATATATATGTCGTCTGTTAATAAATAGCGGCTGGTCCGTAAGATTTATAAGCTACGCTGACGTTGTTTGCGATGTAATCAAATAGTTTGCGCTGGCTTTAGCGAAAAGCCTTTTTGCCTCTCCGGAATGCCTTGACTGATGGCAGGTGAACAGCTGCAGTTAGTTGGGTGCGGTTGGGAAAGGGGTTAAAACTGGAAGATATATGCAAGAGATATTAAGTTTTCATCCGTATAACAAATAAAGGCAAAACCAGAATGTGAAGGCTGTGGCAGATGAATTTTTGTTTTTGTTTATACAGGGAGGTTTTTAAACAAATGCAAAAATTTTGGTAGGTAATTCCTTGTTTGAAATAAATGGCACTTTGCCTTATAAACATGGTGTCAAAAGTCAACCATTAGGGAGATATCGCGGTACAAAAATTGCAAAAAATTTAAGGTTTTATACAGTGTGTCTCAGGATAGATGTTACAAAAGGACAAATGGACCAAAAATGTTTGAATTTTGTAACGAAATTTTGGGAAAGCTGGTCGCATGGTCCAAAACTAATGAATACAAAATTTTAGTTCAATTGGTATTATACAGGACAAGTTACAACATAAAATATGAAAATGCCTAAAAACTTACTACTTTTATTTTTAAAAAATAAAACCAAATTGTATAAGTAAATGTTGTAGAAAATTAAATTTTATGTTGAAATATAAAGTTTAAGACATGAGAGTAACAAAAAGGTATATTGTCAATTTTTACATTACGCATTACAACTTAAATAATGGGCAAGAAGGACCGAAATTTAAAAGAAAATTTAATAATTTTAAATATATTTTAAAAATTCAATGCCATAAGCCAAACATTTTAAAAGCTGTTAATGCATAATGTAAAAATTGATGGAAAAAAATAATTTACTTTAATTCTTTAACTTTAAATTTTAACATAAAATTTAATTCTCTACAACATTTACTTATAAAATTTTGTCTTATTTTTAAAAATAAAGGTACTTTACTCTTGGTCGTTTTTATATTTTTAGTTATAACTTGCCCTGTATATTACAAATCGGAGTAAAATTTTGTATTTATCAGTTTTGGACCATGCTACCAGTTTTTTCCAAAATGCCGTTTAAAAATTCCAATTTTTGGTTCATTTGTCCTCTTGTAACACCTATCCAGGGACACACTGTATATTATTTCAAAAAAAACCAATAGAAAAATTAAACTCTAAGGAAATATTGCTGCTGTAAAAATATACTTTTTAAGTATTTTTGCACTTTTTAAAATTAATGGAAGTGGTGGGAATATACTACTTCTATCATTCTTGCTAACTAAATTTAAACAAGGACTTACGCAATTACCTCAAAAAATAAAAGTTTTTATAGTCTATCTAATTAAAAACTTTTTAGCTCCTGAATTTTTTTATTAACTTACCACTCAAAAAATGTAAAGAAAAAGTTTGCCTTTTTAACTGCTATTTTGCATTGAAAATTTAATACCAATGCTTTTTGTCTTACAAATAATTTATCTCTTGAACTTATGCTTTTTCAAGTTTTAAGCAAATAAATTGGCAAAAAATGCGTTTAATATTTTTAAATGTATTATAATTTCTTAAAAGGCATATTTCGATTCTTGTTGCACCTGTCATCTGGTATATCAAAGAACTTTTGAAGACAGATAAGGCTTAATCTTTTGACAAATATGATGTATTTTATACTCAGTCCTAATCATATTTTACCTAAATTATTAAAAAAAAAACTTTAGTATCAGTAAAATATTACTGTAATTGACATATTTTATAAAAGTTTATATACAAAGTGTCCGCTGGTACACACAAAATCACAAATTTCTTGTGTCAAATATTTATACCAAGTGTACCTATATTCAAAAGTTAATAATAAAAAGATACATACATAAATATATACACAAAATACAGTAAAAATATAAATTTTTAATTTATTTTAATAATTTTATTACGTTTTAAATATTTGAATTGATCTTGGTACTGCGGTTTTTTTATGTACAAACTACTTTAAATTTCTTCAAAAGGTCAATACTTTCTTGTGCTACTCTGTATGTATCATCCCACTTAACCACTAAACTATCCTATGCTTTCTCAATAAAAATTAATATTCCCGAAAACTAATAAATCAATTTTAAAAAAATAAATACTATTAGAAAAAAAATGAAAGCCCTTGGGATAAGGTATCACTTGACCCCATTTTCCATTTTAACTTTTTGACGTTTGTGTTGGTAAGGCGAGAAAACAGGAAAGAAAACTAAAAATAAAATATTTTAAGATTTTCTTGTAAATGTACAAATATCGGAATTGTAGAAGGTGGTTCAATTTAACTGAAATGCATGTTTAATAGTTTTGTATATTTTGTTTTAAATTTTTTTATATTTGGTAGCAGTTGCTTAAAAACCTCAAGTGTTCTTTTTTATGTAAATATTCTAAAGCTTTCTTTTAAGAGTGTTATATAACAGCCTCTTTGTGTGCCTACAAAAGTCGATCAATCAAACAAGTCGAGTTGTCAGACACTTTGAAAAAGAACTTGGACTCGCAAAGTGTTTGTCATGGAAAAACTGATCGGCTGACTATAAACATATGATAATGTGACGCTAAAATATATTTTTGGGAACTAACATTGTTTTTTGCAGAGAATAAAAACCATGTAAAAATTATTATTGGACATTCGTTATCGTAAATTATAACAAAAAATTATTTGAGTTTTTTCAGAATAAAGATATTTAATAAAAAAATTAAGAAATTTAAACTTTTTATTTATTATGAAGAGCTATTCTGCTCCCGCAATAATATAATAAAAATAAAAGGTTTCTTTAGAAAAAACTAAATAATTAATAAAAAGTCTCTAATATAAAATAATAATTTTCATTTAAGGTTTTTAAAAAATGAAAAGTGGTTAATGGTTAAATTTTAATTTTCTTGTGAAACGTAAATAAAAGTAAATAATAATTTCATATTAAAGCATTTACTAATAATTTATTTCTTTTAAAGTATTTTTTCTATTATTTCAAGGGCAGAATAGCTTTTCATATTATATTAAAAGTTTAATTTTCCCTAAATATTTAATAAATATCTTTGTTTAAAGATAATTAATATTTTGTTTAAATTTATATTCATAGCAAAATAAAATTTGGTACGTAGGTATGTCACAGAAATATGCCCTGTTTTACAAATTCTGTTGTTTCCTATTACTTTTGGTTTACCTGGAAACGACCAAACTTTCTTATTTTAACTAAGGCACCATGTATATTTTTACCAATTTAAATATAAACTAACATTTTGAGTATAATGACATTACATTTAAATTAAATAAAAAATAAAATATTTAGAGGTCAGATGTCAAAATGTGACAAATTAAGTGTCATTGTACTCGGCATGTCATTTTCTATTCTAATAAGTAAAAATTTACCGGTTGTTTCATTTCAAATTAAAAAGTTTATGTTGTTTTAGAAAACAACTGACTTTGCAAAACAATGCACATTTCTGTGACATGCCTAATTATCAAATTTTATTTTGATATTTTAAATAATAAAAAAGTTACAGAGTGAGCCACTTTCTAAAGACCCCAAAATTTAGAGTAAATTTTCTCAACTAGAAAACCGAGTTTAAAAAAGCTAAAGACCATTAAACAGAAAATTTAAAACCCTTTAAGATTAGTTATCACTTGACCCCCGATCCCATTTGAACTTTTTGACGTTTGTGTTGGTGAGGGTGGGGATAACCCTAAACAAGTAAACTTAGACACAAAAATGTGTCCTCCTTAAAATAAAAATAGACGTGTTCTAAGATTTTTATAAGTGCTACAAATAACAGAATTATTAGGGGTGGCTCGCTTTAACTGGAATGCACTGTATAATAATGTTCGGTTAGAATTACAAGATAAACTGATGTTGCCTGCAATTTAAACATTTCTGCTGGCTTAGTATAAACTTTTACTGACTGAACTAACTGGCAGGTAAACAGGAGCAAATATTTGGGTGCAGATTAAACCTATTTACACAACTACCTTTTTCCTTTTTTAATTTCGATCAGGTACATTGAACTTTCTTTGTAATTTTGTTAATTCTAGTTGTTTTGACTTTACACCTAGTTTTTACGAATAAAGCGATATTACAAAATGATGACATAGAAACTTTATATTTTGTATTTTATCATTCTTTGGCATACACACAAATTAGAAATTAAAATATGTATATATTTTGTTACTGTAATTTTTCTTATTAAGAAAAGAAAATTACAATATAGTACAAAGCAAACAGCTATCAAAAAATACCTTTATTTTTATTTATTATATCCTGTTTCTCCAAAAATTTAATTTTATTTAAAGGTGGTATTATTTTCAAAAAAAATAAAACACTTTTAAATCTATATTATCAATTTATACCATATATACCTAACTAAGCACAAAACTGGTTTACTTTAAAACTATAATTTAAAACCTAATAAACCTTTCTATAAAGTTAATTTTTACAACAATAACGACAAGTTAAAAAACAAAGTAAGTTTATTTTAAAACTACGATATTAAATTTAATAAATCTAATTAAAAATATCCATTTTTATTTTATAAAGCAAACAGTAAAATAATAATTAATATTATTTGTTTTGTAATAAATGAATTTATAAAGCAATCAAATACAAAAAATACTGTTTCAAATATTGTTATTTAGAAAAAAAATCTCTTTAAAAGGTTTAAAAAGATCAATAAATTTCTATATTTTGCAAAAAAACACAAATACATATTTTTAATATCTATTCAAACTGTTCTTTTCACAAAATATAAAATTGCGTACTTAAATACAAAACTGTAGGTCTTGGGTATTGTGTGTCCTGAAACAGGTGTTACAAGAGAACAAAGAAGCCAAAAATATTTAAAAATTGATTTTTAACTAAAACATAAATAACTTGACATTGATTAGAATTATACATAGTAAGGTGTAAATTAAAATGCAAAAATTTATAGAAGAAAAAACAAAATTCTTGTATAGGTTAATGTTGTTCATAATAAAATTTTTGTGTCGATTAAAATTTTAGGCATTAAAAAATTTCAGTTTTTGATAGTAGGCATACGCAACACTTAAATTCTTGACACAAGTGAATTCTAAAAGAATTTTAAAATGTTTAAAGTTTTTTTATTTTGCTTCCTATTTTCAAGCATTTAAGTTAAATGCATAAAGTAAAAAAATGTTTTCTTAATACTTTAACTTCAAATGTTCACATGAATTTTAATATTCTAAAACATTTACATATATAAAGATGCACTTATTCGTAAAATTACAATATATTACATCATTACACTAATATTTTACAATTGCTTTAAACAGCAAAACAAACTAAAAAATTTAAAAAAATAGCTGGCTATGGATTGTCAATATTCATTTGTTTTTAAAGGGTATGTATATAAAAACCCCAATTTAACAAGAATACCTACCAATTATTATACTAAATATTTATTTACCAAAACAATAACAACCACAGAAAATAGTTTTAATTGTAAAAGCAACTAAACAATTATCTAAAGTACCTAATATTTTTGTGCTGGTGTTTAATCGCAAAATGTGCTCTATGGTTTCTATGATGAGGCATTTTCGGACTCGGCCTGTAACGAAACTAATGAAAATATAAATGTAAAAATTTGGTGCAATTCCCTTAAAATTGACCTTTTTGTTTAAATTTGTTAAACTTTATAAGAAGACTAGCAAATATTTACATCTATATTGCCACTAGTTTACGATTACAAGCCAACTCCAAAAAATGCACCGAAAAGAATGAAAAGCATTTAAGCCCATTTTGTTAATAAATACCAACGCAAAAATAATTAAGGACTTTATACAACTGTTTAGTTATTATTTTAAATAAATCTATTTTCGATTCTTTTGTTTTGGTTAATACCCAAATATTCTAGTATTCTTGTTAAATAAGCCGCGCTTGTGGCTGCTCCGGTTGTATCGGCAGCATCGATCGCCGGAGTTAAGCAGTGAGGAGCGCGCCCATAATTGGGATAGGTGACCGAGCACGTGGTGTTTTGCTTGGGGGTAAACGAACGGACCGAGAAGCAACCATCCAAGTTATGGAATGAATAATGTGTAAATGGAAAGGAGTGGGGGTCAAGGTACAATAAGCCTTCAGGCTGCAGTTCACCATCTAGGGGGCGGTCGTCGGACCTGGTTGGTCTTGTTAAATTGGGGTTTTTATACACATACCCTTTAAAAATAAATTAATATTGATTTAATCTATGGTTAACTATTTTTTTGGTCTGTTTTGCTGTTTAGAACAATACAAAATAATGAAGTGTTATATATTGTTGAAATACCAAGAAAAACTGCAATTTTGAAGGCACCAAGATACAGGGTGTCCCATTTCCTTAAAATTAAAACGTGTATATTTATTCTAGGTACACCACAAAAATCTACGTATAAAGTTATAAAAAATTATATTTGAGGTTAATTTTTATCTTTATAAAAGTCCAATTTATAAGAGATAATAAAAATCGACAAATTGTGAGAATCGTCCTGTATCTTCTAAACGAATTAGGTTAGAGTGGATTCTATTACACCATAAAACTAAACATCAAAAAGAAAACCGTATCATGTATCTTAGTTTTTTTGTATCTCTTTTCGTTTAGCCCATAACCTATATTCCCAACCAAAAAAACACCCTGTACGTTAACGAGTTATAATTAATGGTCCTTTAGCTTTTTTTGTTAACGCACAAAATTAATAAAAACAGTAGAGTTTAAAGTTAATTGGGTTGCTTCCAAAACAGTACATAATTCCTAATCAAGTTTAATTTTTATATCACTTAAGGGGAGCTTACCCTTTAGAATACTGAAAATTAAGCAATTCTACTGAGGGTAATAAAATAATAGAATAATTTAAAAATGTGTTTCTTATTATATTACAGACTTAAAGAGTATAAAAACATGTTAACAAACATGTTAAACAAAATGGCGGCTTGGTAAAATATCAATCAAACTTTAGATATGTTCTTCCGATAATATTATAAATAGAATTCTTCCCAAATTTTTTTCTGATCGATTCATAAATTTTTAAATTATAGCCGCAGCAGTTTTTGAAAAACAATTTCAAGAAAATCGCGGTTAAAGTTTTACCATTTTACCTGATTCCATAATATGCGGACGGACCGTAACGCTTGCTCTAACAATAACCCTATAAATATTTTATTTTTCACTCTTTCATTTTTACAATACCGGTTGAGCTAAATAACATAACACATCGGCAATGTAAGAAAAAGAGAGTCTAACTTAATACCACCATGTAAACATAGGTGACTAATACTGCTTGTTTTTTATTACATTACTAGCCGATGAACCAAAACTGCTTGCTCATATATTATATTCTAAACATTTTATCTTATTGATTAATAGAAAAATAAAAAAATCGATTATTTGAAAATTCTAAAGAGTAATTTTTCCTTAAGATATAATATAAAAAGTTAAGCTTGTTTAAGTTTGCTTAGTGACATTATTAAAATATATACGTTAAATATTTACTACGTTGATTTTATACCTTTATTCGCTACGTTAATATTATCATTAAAAACCTTATTTACAAGCCCATGTTTAATCTCATAATCATAATATTTGTTGCTTTCAATGAGAAATTATCAATATTATTATTATTCCAAACCGCTATACAAGCATTCATATGCGTTAAATGGCCGTTGGTTAAGCCAATTTAAATTTTTAGTTAACCCATATTTCTATTAGCTTTGATAAACAGGCTTTTGCCGCTTTAATACTGTTATTAATAAATAATACTGCCCATTTATTTCTCTTTAATAATAAGTTTAACTAAAGGATATTTGTGTTAGGATATTGAAGACGGTAAGAACTACAGGGTTTTATGCTTAGCAATATTCTGTTTCAAAAATTTAAAGATTTGCCGCAGTTCCGGCATTGTACTAAAAAAAACAAGATTTGTTAAACGGTTTTTATTTCTCTTTAGTTTATTAAAAGAAATATTTTAGGCCTAATGACAAATTATTATTTCCACTTTTGATTTATCAATCGATGTCAACGCAGCCGCCACCATCAACTTTGTTTATTAAAATAGGTGAAATTTTTGATTTTATACTTAATAAACTGGTATTTTAATTTTAAATTTAATATATTACACTTTACATTTATGCTAAGTTCAAACCAAGATACCCTTGTTCACTATTTTGCTACTAAAAATTACAATTTTATTTTAAACGATCGTGGAAAATGTCATTTAAAGGTGAGTATGCGCTTTTCTATTTCTGGGCATTATTTTTGTTTTTATTTATTTGTTTATTTATAATTCAACTTACAAACAACGAGAATGAACGTAATTGACATACATTATCTTAAACGTAATATAAAGCATTTAAATTAACAAACGTCTTTCTCGTAGCCTTTATTTATTTATTTTTTTTTTTATTTTTTTATTCATTTTTTATTTATTTCTGGCCAGGGGATACAACAGGTACAGAAGTACTCATCTAGCGGTATCCGAAAAATAACATAATATGAACATAGCCTAAAAGTTCTATCTCTTAACTGTTTAGAACCAGAGCTTTAACTAATATGAAAGAATAGAGAATCATTTTAATTTGTCCTACTGTGTTCTTTCATAGTAGCTTACTATGCAAAAAAGTTAGCTTACTGTATTAAATAAGCATAAATTGCAGCATAGTTGTAACTAACATTTTTGGTTTTGGAAGAAATCTGCAGCTGAGCTGCGTCGATTAATGGCATACATAAAGTTACTAAAGAAAGTGGCGTAAGTGGTTTTAAGGGTTTAAATACCAAGAATTTGACGTGACATAAAGAATTAAGTAAAAGTTTAAAAGTGTTTAAGAAGTAGGAATTAAAAGCAGTATTAGAGAAATTGCTACTAAATGCTAAAAGAATTGGGACATAAGGTAAAAACAGTTTTATATCATATAAGATATTCAAAAATACTTTATAAACATGGATACAATAAACTTCGATTTTGCATGTTACATACAGCTTGCCCGGCAAAATTTAAAGAAAAAATATAGTCACGATTAATGAAAAATAAATCTACTCAATGGTGTAGCTAGGTCAGCAGGTGCCCTGGGGTAAAAAAGTAATGTAGGGCCCCAAAAAGTTGCAAGTGTCGACCAGCAAGAAAAAATATATAAAGAGTAAATAAGAAGGACCTCATGGTAAGAAACAACTTTATTTAAACATTTTCATATACTGATTAAGCAAATAGGTAATGGAATATTGGCCAGCAAAGCAACAACACAGGATGTATGTGACTAATCCAATCAGAAATATTTACATGCAGGTATTTATGTTAGGTTATCCTTTTTTCCTCACATTGTTTAAGTGTTATGTTATTTAGCTGATTCTGTATACTGACCACCCAAAAATATTTTGAGAGCAAAAAAAAGATCTTCACCTTTATTCATTACCACATTTATTTTCAGTACTTAGCCTCTTAACTCCAAGGGGTCCCCTGAGCTTGGGGGCTCCAGGCGCACTGCTCTGGCTAGCCCCATAGTAGCTACGCCACTGAATCTACAATAACAGCTTATTAAAACACAAATCATGGAAATAAGCTGGCCTAGCTTTTACATCTGCAGCGAAAAAACTAACTAAAAAAAGTAATGTTCTGTACTTGGTGGGATCAGCTTAAAACCGTGTATTATGCAGTGGCGCCTTTACCAAAAGGCTGAGTAGGCTGAAGCCTATGGCGGCATTTTTAGGGGTGGCAGACGTTTTTTGCTTTTCAAAAATATTTCTGAAGGAAAAAAAGAAGAAGAAAGGGGCGGCGAAAATAAAATAGCCTACGGGCGGCAAACATGTAAGTGCGCCTCTGGTATTATGAGTCGCTCAGTTAAATTATTACCATAAAAATCATTATTAAACCGTTTTACTGAACACAGTTAATGAGTTTAATCTACACACAAATACTACTTTAGACATAACAACAAAATTCATCGATAAGCCAGATGAAATTATTTCGATTTGATACCCAAATTCTCTTAAAATTATAAATCAAATAGTTGCTCATAATAAATAATTCTTTGATTTAATAATTTTCCTGTTTAAGGCTATAGCTACCATACATAAAAGTCAGCGGTCAGCGTTAAGCAAAAAGTGTGAGAGCGCTGCCTTTAATCTTTATTGCAGCATAAAAAACTGTATTTTTAAATCAGGCAGCTGCAATATACGTGAGCAAAAAAACTTCGCTCCGCTCGAAACGAACAAATACTATCCGCAGAGCGTTTCTAATGTAAATAAACTGGTTTCAAAACGCTATTAACTACAAACAATTGTAGTCAGTACCGGCTACCAATATAAAGATTTAACACTTTCTGCTTGACGTTTCCGCTTGTTATCGTGGCCGAGGCCTAAGATTTCTGTTTCCCTATACTTCTAATTATTTAACCGTGTTTATTTCAAAGTTTTTATATTGGTATTTTGTTAAGCTTAAAATTTTGCATTTTATTAAAATGCAACTTTTAAAATTATTTTTTCAAGCCTATTTTGTAAATTGACCAACGAACTGCAAATATCCTACATATCAGAATTCAATTTTTTCAAAAGCTTTACGATTTTCCGCTTCTAAAGACAAAATATGGGACACTAAAACGTTCGAAAATAAACTTTCTACGAGCAGGTAAACATAATATTTAGAATAAGGGCTCGCAAGCGATCGAAAATCGTGAAATATTGAAATGCGAAATAAAGATTTATTCATGGAAAAGTAAAGTACACTAACACAAATAATAAATATATATATATATATATATATATATATATATATATATATATATATATATATATATATATATATATATATATATATATATATATATATATATATATATATATATATATATATATATATATATATATATATATATATATATATATATATATATATATATATATATATATATATATATATATAAAACGAGCAGTTTTATATACATATATATTTTTAACAGCTGATTATTTATTGCAAAGCAAATATATATATATATATATATATATATATATATATATATATATATATATATATATATATATATATTTGCTTTGCAATAAATAATCAGCTGTTAAAAATATATATGTATATAAAACTGCTCGTTTTTCAGTTTTAATAATTAAGTATGAAAGCCATTCAAAAATAAATTATTGTATTAATAAATAAAATGATTGCAGCTCAATATAAACTATTATCGACTAAAATATTTGAAATTTTTAAATTACCTGTTATACATAAATATCTTTATTAACCTTACATTAATAAAGCTATTTTCTGCTTTTATTGATTTTATGTGTATTATAGAAAATAAATTACTTTTAATGCACTCTTAATATACACACAATATACAAAATTAATTTTCTTTTTAAAAACTTTAAAAGCGTAGATAAGGTGGCAGGTGAGCATCTGCGCTTGGAGTAGAAGTGTGGTGTTAAGATTGGAAATTTGGGGAGAATAAATTTTACTGTCATCATAACTTAAAAAGTGAAAGCTCGTGGTAAATAAGATTTCTTACGGAGGATATATTAAAACTAAATTACCACAAAATAATAAGACTTTTTATGTCTTTTAGACCTTGCTTCTAAAACAATTTTATTGCGGATATTGTCAAACTGTCAATTAAACTGGGATATTAAATAACGAATTGTTATTTAGAAAATTAGCTTGACTACGTTTTGTCTTGGATTAGCCCTTATCAGATATATTATACAAAAAATAAAATAAAATCCGTCATAAAGTTTTAAATTTTAAATGTTTTTTATGTGAAATCATACAGGTTGTCCTTAATTTATTTTTACGCGAAATAATTTTGCTTTTGTACAAGCTAAAAAAGAAATATAAAATAAAAAAAGTATTAAAAGTGTTAGTAAATATACGAGGTTTCTAAAAATTAGAAGTTCCAATAAGATGTAGTTTTTTTTAAATGAAACATCCAGTACATTTTGACGAATTTTAAGTCTTCATTAAGATCTACATCAAATGTGTGGAACTTTTTTGTTAAGAAGAAATTCAAAATCGCCTTTGAATATACGATAACCTAAAAAATAATTTTACTGGCATGTACACCACTGGTAAACAATTTGAATAACCTAAAATAAAATAACAAAAAGTTGGGTTAGAACAAAGCATATTGATAAAAGTGAAAAAGCAAAAATTATTTATAATTTAATTTAAACTTAGAATGCACAGTTTAAAGCATGTATTTTTAAAAAGTAAATTTGCAAAAACGTATCTTTAAACAATTTCTTATGGTTATGAAACAACGAAAAATAGTATGTCTTATTTTAATTAAAACAAATGTTATTAAGGTTAATTAAGCTACTGGGGTATATAAAATGGCATATGATTACTTTAATAAAAAAAAATAACAGGCGTGCTTTTGCTTTTTTATGAAAATTATTTTTAAAAATCCCATTTATTTTGCAACAAATTTGACCACTTCAATTTTCTTTGTTGATGCACTGTTTTCGAGTAAAAAAATTAATATCGTTTTTAATTCCTTTCTTGGTATACCAAAATTTGAAACTAGTAGCCTGGACTCTATTTTCAGTTTACGCGAAAACGGTGCATCGGACAAAAAACATCATGAGATAAAATTTGTTGTAAAGTAAATGAAAATTTAAAAATTATTTTTGCTTTTGAAACAAGCAATGGCGTAACATTTTTAAAATATTTAGTATGTATCTCGTACGAACGCTACTGTTAGAAATATTTAAAAATCTTTATTATATATTTACCATATAAAAATTTTATGGGGATATCTAGAACAGTTTTAAAGTTATAAAATTATTATTTTTTTAACTTTAACTCCCTGTGCCTCAAAAGTAAGGAGGTTTAGGACATACGTTTATATAATTTTTCTTAAATAGGCTTAAGAATCATATTCTGTATTTTTGGCCATCAATTAAATTACACGCTGTATAAACTTTTTTTAACATCAGGAGAAAAGCCTTTTAGTATGGAAATAGAATAAAAATTACTAGGTGCTTGCCATTTTTTTGTTACTTCTTGTTTTTAAATTTATTTAATTAATAAAAAGAAAATTTAAATTAAAATATGACTGTAAAATCCATAAAGGTGATGGTTATATATGAAAGGTTATATTTACCAAAGTTTTAAATCTCATCCTAGCAATTTTTTAAGTAAGATAGAAGCAAGAATGTAAATATCTGGAGCGAAAAATATTGCCACATTAATCCTGATATCCAGCCCTAACTAGATTTATAGGAAAGGCAACGTAATCTATGCAAACATGTGGGTATGAAACAAAATTAAATTTAAATTTTGATGGATTAAACCCCTTATATATAAATTTAAAGTAGCAAATATGAATATCCACAGCAAAAAATAGGAAAAATAGGAGTGACGGGACGAAAAACGTATTTGTCTTATTGCAGTAAAATAGTTTCGTATTATTTTTTATATTTAAGTAAGGTATATTCTCTACATACAGTGCAATTTAATAATGTCCCCCTTTTAGTTTTTGAATAAATCTATTTTAAAAAGTAAAACTTTATAATATAAAATAGATGCATAAATACTATATTTTAGAGTAAAATTAAAAGATGAAAATTTCAAAATGGCGGCTGGGCGTCATTTTTGAAAAAAATATTGAAAAGGAGGGTCTTGTAGCACATCATTTCAATGGTCCTAATGAGTACGTTATAACCCTAGAATAAAGTCAATACCTTAACTTAATACAAAATGGCGGTACTTTAAAAGTTACCAAAATACCTGATTTGGATGGCCATATTTCCGAAACTAATAAAATTAGATGTACTTAATATACTTTCCTAAAGCTCTTTAAAAGATCTTTTTAATGGTGATACTGGTAACAATATACAGGATAGGACAATGGGAATATATTTTTTAAAGAGCCACCGTGTATATTATATTACCGTTAAAAAGATCTTTAAAAGAGCATTAGGAAAATACCACATTAAGGGCATTTTTTATTAGTTTCGGACATATGCAATCATCAGCAGGTATTTGGGGAATTTTTAAAGTACCGCCATTTTGTAGTAGGTAATTTAATAAACTTTTGCTGCAACTAGTTAATATCCTGTATATTTTTATAAATCGACTGAAATTTTTTAAAATATTATGTTAAAAATTATTACAGTATTACAGGGTGTCCGACTAGGTTTTTGGCCTATTTTAATCGGGAATAACTTTTAATCAAATAAAGTTATCAAAATCCGGTTTTCGCAGAAAGCCTTAGATTAGAACACTAGTAGGTCGATATAAGACAAAAAATGCCGGCATGTAAACAGTTTCCAATAATGTAAAGCATTTGTGGTTGCTTTACTTATCTATCAACCTTTCGAAGAAGCTGAACGTGTATATTTAACTTTTTGTACGCAAAACTAAAGGTAATAAAGTTTAAAATTAAAGAATGCTAAATCAGTACATATGTACGGGATCCATAAATTTGGAAAAGTTCCTATTTTACTGTAAATGCTTATGTATCCTAACAAGGTTTCCAGGATTATAAAAGCAAAAACGCAGATTGATAGAGCCAGAAATATTGCATCATAAATCCTCATATCAAACTCTACATAGATTTATATGAAAGGTTGTGTTATCTATGCAAAAACGGAGGTATGTATATAACGATTTATGCCCATATAGATGTTCCAGATAAAGTTTATATGAATTACTTTTTCCCGTGTAAATACAAATAAGTACTTTAACTAAGTAGATTTATTTTTAAACCTTAAATTCGACAGTTTTCACTTTCTGCGGAATCGCAATGCATCTTTTCAAAATATTCACATTTTTATAATCTTTTTTTGTAATTGTTATTTGTAATTGTTATTTTAAATAATAGCTTATTACTCGCTTAATGGTAATCTGCAATGAGCAAGACACTTTAAACAGTTTTGGAAAAACCTACGTTAGGTACGCAAAATTCAAACCCACAACACCAGAAACAAGAGTCAGAGTTATTAGCAACAAAAATAACTATCTGGTTAATCAACAAGCCATATTATTATACTCCAAAGACACAACTTGTCCTACGGAAAAACATTTATTTATCAGGGTTACTGGTTGTTCAAGGGACTTGTTGTTTAAGTGGCATTTAAAGAACTTTTAAAGTTTGAACTGTCAGATAGAACATATTTTTTTTGTTTTTTTTTTAATGATCACAGCAAAATTTAAATAAATACGATCTTATACACCATATTTTAATAAAAAATAATTATTACTTACGTATTTTTGCTGGTTATCCGATGGACACACATTAAAGACAACCACTCTCTTTTACGAAATTTGGTCGACTGAGACAATTAAAAAAGGAAAAATAGACGATCGGTCGCAATTATATACCAAGAATACCAACTTACCGACAGTGTAAAACTATTCCATTTTTTATATTTTGATTTTAAAAATTATCTTGGTTGTGCGACGGACTTTTCTGGGACCAGATATGTACAGAATGGCGCATTTTCATTGACCTTGCAGGGTACAGCGAAAACTAAAAGAGATGGAACAAATCTGATTGAGCAATCTCGATTTCAATTTTCGAAACAAATTTAATGGTGAAAATAAATCATGGGCAACTTAATTTGTTCTGGAAATACAGAGGTTTTTCAAATTTATTTTGTTTATGTATTTTTTTAATTAGTTTTTAATTTAAAGTTATAACACAGAGTTGGGCTAGCTATAAAAAATAACACATTTGATAAATATATTTTTAATAGTTTCGGAAATATGGCCGTCATCAGGATTTTTGTAACAAAACACCCTGTATATTATATTACCGTTGAATAGATATTTTAAAAAGGTTTAACAAAATACCACATTAATTGTATTTATCTCTTAAAGTTTTGAAAATATTACATATAAATCTAAAAAATAGTAGATATACGCACTAAGATTTGAAAGGTCATATTTCCGAAACTGTTGGAAAAAATCATTAAACATGTGATAATTTCTTTAAAGTCTTTAAAATGTCTTTTTATGGTGATAAAATATACGGGGTGTTTTATTTAAAAAATGCCATTTTATTATCGAACTCCTGACGATAACCATCGCCATTTCCGAAACTATGACAAATTAAATATATAAAATGTAATATTTTTTATGACTTTTAACCCACCTTTCTATTGGTGATAAAAATACACGGTGTTCCATTTTAAAAACCCAACTTTGTGTTATAACTTTAATAATAAAATCAATGGAAAAAATAGGTAAGCCACTAAATTCTACGTAAAAATACCTAGAACTTGTCTATATACATTTTTTCTATCTCCAAAACGATTCAAGTTAGCCTTGATTTAGTTTTACTTTTGAATTTGTTTCCAAAATTGAAATCGAAATTGTTCTATTTCTTTTAGTTTTCGCTGTACCCGCTATTACTATTTTAATACAAATAAATTGCAAGGAATGTACCATACTTTTGGAAAAGTCTTTAAGACAAAAAATCGTAAAACCTTAATGAGACTGATGGTCCTTAAAAAAACATAAAGTCATGATAAATTTTGGACAAGAAATCTACAAGTGCTAAATTAATCATTATTAAAATTATCGCAAGCACCACAACATAAAGTAAGGCTGGTATAATTATAACTTTGGTTCCTTCAAAATTAGTATTGTTAGTATAGTATATTCATAATTTTTTTAAAAGCACTGGTTTAGCGACATCAGTTACATGTATTTAATCTTTGTGTGAATAATCACATTCGCTGTAAGTCATTTAGAAATCCTGGCTTTGAAACATCAAATTTACATATTTTCATATGGGATAAAAATCTTTGGTGGAGCAATGGCACATATTTAATATCTTATAAATAAAATAATAACATGTAATTACTTAAACTGCATTACATCATAATAAAATATGCGGGCTGCATAAACAAATTTTATTTTTTTTCAAAACTCTAACACAAAAAGTAAAAAGAAGAAGAAAAATCTGCTTCTTGCAAAATTAACGATGGTAAAGTTTTTACAAAAAGTATATATTCCCCTTGCATCATAACTCTTAAAAGGTGACAGGTCTTGGTGAAGTTTTTTTAATATCTAACTTATCAAATCTGGTTTTAATTAAAAGTTTAATTAATATTGTAGCTTTTTATGTGTTTGCGAAGAGTAAACTTTGTGCATCTTTATATAATTTACTTATATTTACTTAATATTAAAAATGAACGGATACCAGAACTTTTGAAATTTTAAAGGTTTTTAAAGTGGCTGTACATATACGACATTACTGGTTTTCTCGATATTTTTAATTTAGCTCCTAATTATCCCAAGAGCTACCAAACAGTAATAGAACAGGATTACTAACAAAGCAAGAAGCACTTTTTAATTAAAATAAAAATATTAAGAGTTTTGATAGACGCTGTTCCGCAAATATAAGAGCTTTATTTTAAGTGATACCCGGTAAAAATTTTGTTTTGGAAAAGAACGTTTTGAATTTTTTTGTGGTCCGTGAGCCAGCAGAACAGATTTTTGTGATCAGTTTTCTTTAAGTCCATAACTCGTAAAATGCTTCAAGAGTTTATGATGAATTGTTGTGAGCGTCAGCTGCAGAGACATGGTGGAATTATACAAGGTGCTCCAAAAAAAGATTCAAATTATGCTTTTTTCAATTAAACGCCTTGTATATCAGAATAGATTTTCGACCGTTTAATTTTAAAAATAAAAATATCGTAAATTTTATCAGCGCTACCTATATCAAAAATGTAAGGTTATTAAGGTATTTAGGATTTTTGAAAAATTCTTGACAAAAATTAAATATTATTATATCTTACCTTACTTATGCTTGTCTTTGTATATTATGTTAGATTGCTAGAATATTATCTGTACCATCACCAATATTTAAATTTTTACTTAAAATTATACAAGGTGTCCAAAATTATTATAATAATAAATATTAGTTTCTGGACACCCTGTATAATTTCTAGTAAAAAATTTAAATGTAAGTGATTGTACACTTAATTGTTTAGCAATCTAATATAATAAAAAAGTCAAGCTTAAGCAAGGTAGGATATATTAAAATTTTGTTTTTTCATGATTTTTAAAAATCCCAAATATCTTAAAAACTTTTCAGTTTTGGTATAGGGGTCGCTGATAAAACTTACATTATTTTAACTTCTTTAATCCAAAAATGAAATACTATACAAAGTGCTCCATTTAAAAACATACCTTTGATCTTTTTTCTGGAACACCCAGTACAATTCCACTATCGGAGACACAGCTGACAAAGATTTATGTACAACCCTCTTAAAGCATTTTACGAGTTATGGACTAAGAGGAAATAACTGACAACTTTTGCACCTGGCTTACAATCTATTGGGAGTTGTTCCTTTTAAAATCAACTATTAAGATTTTTGATCAAACACAGTTCTGCAAAAATAATGTATTTGCTGACTATATACAAGCAGTATGTATCCTTAAGAACCCACACAACAAAAACCTATTTAAAGGTCAATCCCAGGATTAAATATATTGACGTGTAAAAACGTTTTAATGAAAATGGTATTTTCGTGTTAAAAATAAGTATTTTATTTAAATTTAAAAAGCAGCAATTTAAAGATGTAAATAATTTTTAATAATAACTGGTATGTCATATACCACGGTGAACATATTTTTTGACTAAATGATTACTATTTTTAAAAACAATTTTAACGTCTGTCACGCATAGAAATTTATTTTCCACAGTCTATGTTGCATTAAAAAGCTTATTACTTCCTGTTGTTGTTCATATTCCGGATAACATTTTACAACATTGGAAATGAAAATCCTAACAATCATTTGTATGCATTTTGGTACAGATTAAAAGCCTAAAGGCAATTTATTTGATTCTTTTAGCTGCAATAAATTTTTGCCACATATTTTTAAATGTTTTAAATTATGTAATAGTTATTATGCTAAAGCAGTAAGTCCCTTTATTTGTTTTTAAGCCACTTACTGTATACCTAAAAGAATAGTGCTAGTGCTTGGCAATGTTGCAGCTTGAAGATCTAAGTACATAAATATATTTAAAAAGTTTATAAATAAAAAATATTACATGATCTTTCAAAAATAAATATTTCTGCTGCCAAATACTGTTGCTATTTATTATGTTTCCTTATATTTTACTAACTCAGCATATTAAAATGATGACATTTATGTCATATGTATAACATATTTGAGAAGCTTCATATCAAAACGCTATTTTTAATAAAATATAATTTTTAGAATGTCTAACAATTTTTACTGCACGTTTTCAACTGTATATAACGGCAATTTTTATTAAAACTTTAAGGATTTTATACTTTGCGCACTTTAAATTAAGAAACACATCCGAAGAATAGATGTATTACATTGGTTTAAAAAATCAGTAAGCGTAGTTTCTTACTAAATATTCATTATCAACAGAAAGTGCCCAGAGTATAGATAAAACACATTTTTTTTGTAAGAATTACTTTTTTTTCGAAATACTAAAAATAAAAAAGTATGATTCAATCCATCCGTGGACACACTGTATATTAGAACGCGAAGTAAAAATTATGAGATACCTTTTTAATTTGGTTTATCAAAAACTTCATTTTATTCTTTTTTATACTACCGGGTGGTGCAAGTAGTGCAAGGCACCTGAGGCAACGCTGTAGGGGCGAAAAATTGTGGAATAAAGGGCGAAAAGTTAAGAAATAAAGGGCGCTAGTAAAAAGTGTTTTTACACTTGAGAAGCAGTATTATTTTAATGTTTTTGGTCATTGGTCATCAACTATTAAAGAGGAGTTAGTTCTGGTTAGTGGAATGGATTGATTAAAAGATAGTAATTTTGTTTTTTTAAAGTAAGGACCCTTTTTTGCTTTTCAAAAATTTTCATACCTCAATGCACATTTTATTCTAGAGGCTGCAAACAAATTTTTGCACCACGGCATCAATCCTAGTCTTAAGTTTTAAGGCAAGTTTAAGAAGAAAAACCAAAAGGTATTATTTTAAGATTCAAGGCTCTATCACGAAGTTCTTAATAGAAGCAGCGGCTATAACTGTGAGAAAAGAATTCCAATTAAAAATTAATAAGGAAAATAATATATTCATACCATCCAAACACTGTTTGTGAGTGCTTTAGAAAATTTATTTAATTAATAATTATAACGTCCCTAAAGCATGAATTATTTTCGGAAATTAATTTTCTAAAAATTTCCCCAAGCGTTAGCCCACGGAAAATATACTTAAAAATTCGCAACTTTGAAAAAAATATATCCGGAATTTCTAATCATATCTCTCCGGAAATTCGATACGAAAATATTATTAGTGGTATATAAATTTATTGGTTGCGGACTTAATGATTTTTCTTTAACGTCAACAATATTAATATTTAATAATTTTTTTTATTATTTTTAAATATTTAGTAGTTTTTACTTAGTTTCTTTTTTTTTTTGTTGATTTAAGTTTAATTTCTGCTTTTAGGTTATTTCATATCATTATTATTATTTCGCGTTTTCCGGATATTTAAAGCTGAAACTGGCAAAGTAAGTAGCAGGGTTCACAGCATTTACTATTTATTAAACACTTTTCTTAATATGTTACAGGTATTCAAAATGACAGCTTTTTATAGTTCATGAAAGAGGGTTTTTTAAAGCCCAACGCTTCTTTAGGTCCTTTGGTATTTCTCCAGTCGCTCCAATTACAATAGGGATAATCCTTACTTTTTTGCCTGCCAAGTTTCTTTTAGCTCTTTCAATAAGGGTAAGTATTTGTCTATTCTTTCTGTGTGTTTTTATATGTTTGCAGGTGCTGACGCTAAAAGTAGCTTAATTAAGAAGATTTCTTTTTCAGTTTTATTAAGTCACAGAATATCAGGTCTATTATGCTGGACGGGCCTATCAGTCTGGATGTCTTTGTTCCAATATAGTAAGGTAGTATTTGTTCTCTCGCAGGAATAGTGTAACACTTTGTAAGCTATTTCTCGTTCAGTTCTAGTTAGTTAAAGCTGGTTTTAGTTTTTCGCCGTTTTCGTACCTCAAAAAAGCGGTCAGAAGCAAGATCTAGTTTAACTTACTAAAACTAACTAATTTGAATTTAATTTAGCTTACGGCGTATTGTAGTATTTTTGTTTAATTCTAGTTAGTTAAAGCTAGTTTTAGTTTTCAGCAGTCTTTTATTTAGCCTTTAAGAAGCAACCAAATTGTTGATTTAATACCTAAAATAAAACGGCAAAAACCAGAATTAACTTTGACCAACAATGTGGGAGTTTCTATCCTATAATGCTAAAAAATTTTTCTGGGTAAATTTGTCCTGTGGTATAAATTCCTTAATATTAACAAAAACACCAGACCTAAAATTAGTTGGCAACAACACGGAAAAAATCTTTAATGGATTTTAAAGTCGATTTGAAAGAGCCCTCCAACTACTTACCCGATCACCTTACAGCTTCTAAGGGTTAACATCAGCCCCTTGGGTGGAAGAACTCTACCCAGGCAACATTTTGTGTACTTGAAGGTAAATATTAATTTTTACCAAATTTTTTAACAATAATTTACTTGCAAAACCGTAGCGAAGTGCTGGTTAGGGTATGCTATAGGTATGCCTAATATTTACACAATTTCTGTTAATAGATGGTAATTATTTAGTACACGCCAAAATTAAATTAAACGTACCAACAAACCAAAAAAAAAACAAGTAAAGTGATAACTAAAATCGACGTTTTAGTGGCAAGTCTGCCACCGTTGTCAAGATAAATTGAATAAAACTAATAAAAATAAAAATTAACTATTATTAAAGTTTTAAAATTTTTATCTTTTTTAGGATATTCTGAAAACTAAAAAAGATAAAAATTTAAAACCTTTATAATAGTTAATTTTTATTTTTATTACTTTTATTCAATTTATCTTGACATCGGTGGCAAACTTGCCACGGAAACGTCGATTTTTAGTTATCTTTTTACATGTTTTGATTTTTCATTTGGTTTTTTGCTACTTTTATTTAAATTTTTGGCGTGTACCCAAATTATTACCATCCGTTAAATGAATCCGCCGAACTACAGAACGTATCTTCAATACAATTTTTGTTGTTTTATCATAACATAAGGGTTAACGATAGACACGTGCTTCTATACTCTTACAGCACGATTTTTATTTGTTAGTTCGTTTAAATACAGGGTGTTCCACTGGGAACTGCTGTTATTAATTTCTTAAAAATTAGGCTGTGAACATTTTTGAAAATTTAATAACATTTTAAGTCAGTGGGGGACATATAACTAAAATATGTTGACAGTTCTACCACCGGAAGTTCTTATTTTAAATGGAACACCCTATATATGATTTATTTTTTAGATTCTGCGTAAAATTCTAAACATAATTTACCTATAGTGTAATATGCCGAAGTCCAACTTTGTTTGACTTATTTTAAATTTTATGTTAAAAATTACTTTTGCAAGCCAATACATAACCATCTTTCTTTTAATAACAAAAGTGTTTACTATGAGTTAAGGTTGGGTTTCTTATAGAGAAAGAACTTTCTAAGTAGACTGTTGTGATATGATACAATGAGGGAATAAGGAGTGGTCAAAAATAATTATAAAAATCATAACGATCAAGGGTATTTTTTTTACTGGAAACTTGTCCTATTAAGCATTAAAAATAAGGGTAAGTATTTATAAGAATGACTATTCCAAATTTGTATTGTGTAAAATATTAACCATTTAATATTTATTTATTCTAACGATGCTTTTAAGTTCGCGTTGGAACAGTGTAATTGGCTATGGCGCCGCATTTCGTGGTCACGGCCAATTTGAAGCCAAACTAAGCCGTACTTAAAAGCATTGCTAGAATAAATAAATATTAAATTGTTTATATTTTAAAAACTATAATTTTTTAAATAGACATCCTTATACAAACTTACCCTTATTTTTATTGCTTAATAGGACAAAGTAAAAAAGATGAAGGTTTCTATTAGAAAAACCAAACTCCAACATATACTAAAGGCATTTGTTTAGAAAAAAATTAATGGTTATGTAATGGCTTGCAAAACTCATTTTTGACATAAAATTTAAAATAGGTCAAAAACGGTTGGTCTTAGGTATAGAAAATTATACATAAATTAGGTTTTGAATTTTACGTAGAATCTAAAACATATAATATATAGGGTGTTTCATTTAAAATAAGGCAGATGACATTAACTTCCGATATATATATATTTAATTGTTTCTCCTTTACTGACTTTATAAGGTAACCAAAATATTAAAATTTTCCAAAGCTTACTTTTTGAGAAATCAATAGCACCAGTTTCCAGTGGGACCCCCTGTATTAATTACCCTTTTACTGCCTTCAATGCGATTAATTACCTCTAAAACAAATAAATTTCCAAACCCTGTTAACAAGGTTCCTTTTGTGTAGTTTAACCAAATAATAGGCGGTACAATGTTAATATGGAAACGACAAAAGATTTATAGTTATACAGCGGCAGAAAAGCCATCGTAATTTTAAAAAGCTTTTAATATTTGAACGTGCACCCAAATCTGAACAAACGAGTGTCAACATTTTTATTTCGAATGTTATAAAATGTCATCCAGAATATAAACAACAACGGGAAATAATGAGCTTTTTTAATGCAACATAGAATGTGGAAAATAAATTCGAATGCGTGACAAACATAAAAAGTACTTTTTAAAAAGCCGTAATGATTTTGTGAGAACATATGCAAATTGGGTATTGATTAAAAAGTCGTGCACAAATTGGTGTTTGTACAGGGTGTTTTTTTGTTGGGACCATAGGATATAGGCTTAATAATAAAATATGAAAAAAAGATACTTCGTCGGCAATATCACGAAATAGGGCAACAGGATGGCAACGATATATTGATTATTTTCAAATATCGATATATCTGAAAATCAAATATCGATAATCTTAATCGATATCTAAACTTATCAATATTGAATATTTTTGATATTTGTGGTAAATCAGACAAAATTAAAAAGCAATTTTTTACTTTGATTTTTAAAGCTGTTAAAAGCCATGTTCAGTAAAGAAAAAAGTATTTGGGTAATTTTTACTAATATGCGGAATTTATTTACTCACTATCTCTGTTAAAAAAAGGTATTAAAAATTATGCAATAGAAGATAATTTATCGATATTTTTTTCTCATCAAATATCAATATTAGCCAAAACGATATTTATCGATATCGATATATCGATGTTTTTTGTTTGTTTTTATTTGACGTCCCTAGGCGTACCTCTTATAAATAGAAAAATTTACTAGAGCCATTTTTTTGCTTACAAAAAGCTGCTTCTAAATATCACGAATTAGCGCAAGTTAGATTTTAATAGCTTTAAAGTTAAAGAAATATAATTATTAACCTATTTCATTCTGCTAAGAAGAAAAGTATTGCAAAAAATACCTAAGAAGTCCCCTTGTAAAATTAAAAATAAAAATGACATACGCCACTTCGTGATTTTGAAGACAGCTTGTCCCGTTTCTTTTACGTTTTTAGTTTAATGGCGCAATCCGATCCACGCTAATTTAGTTGGCTTAGAACATACAGGGTATGTTTAAAATTCGTCGATTTTCAATATACACTAAATTCTAAATACAAAAGTATTATAACTTCTTACGTACAATCCATTGGCGTTTTATAAATAGATATAGAGGTTATAAATTTTGAGATATTAACAATATTTAATTTTTTTAAATTAAATATTTAGGTATTATAAAAAGCATTTTTCCTTCGATTTTAATCAATACATAACTTTTAATAATATTTTGCTTTGTTCTTAAAAGCCTAAATAAAAAACTCAAAAGTTAAGATATGCAAGGTACCACAAAAAGTGTTTTTTTTTAATTAAAATTATTTTAAATATATTAAAAGATAATTTAAATTTAATGACAAATACGGATATTAAAGAAATAGCCCTACAAAACAATGTTCTCAATTATTTTATACGATATCAAATAAAAACTAAGAGAGTAAGTAAGTAAGTAATACCAGGTAGGAAATAAAACTACATACCCAACATTAGCCTAGTTTACACCGCGAGGACCAATTAGATCCGTGGACTGAACCCAGGACTTATTTTTGTTAGTTCACTAGTGTTTATACCTACTTAGTTTATGGATCAATTTAATTCACGTTTAATCCTAGTACCAAAATGACAGCTGAGCATATGACCACAACCTAACCTCGTTTTTTATCTTTTAAAACTGTATCGCTTTTAAATTCAATTTGAAAAAAATTTGAAAAACAGTTTTGGTTATTAATCAACAAAATTTTAAAAAATATAAACAAACAACAAAATTATTAGGGGAAGACCGAAATTCAACGTCTTTTTCGTCGAAATGCGCACTGTCAAAGATCAAGGCTGTCATTTTGGTCCACTAAAAAAGTCCGACGTGTTTACACCAAGAAAATCATATTTGGTCACCCCATTTGAGAAGGACTGAATTGGAGTAGCAAATTTTAATACTCAAGTGTTTACACCGTGAATAAAGTACGCGTGACGTCATTTAGACCTCGAACTAAAAATTTGGTCCTCCCGGTGTAAACTAGGCTATTGTGTAATAAAATAAACTTTTATTTATCAAATTTAATGTTTTTTCTTTTTGTGCTTAATCCAATTATGATATCTCCTCAACCTTTTGGTCTACCTTTTATTGATATAGGAAACATACACAACATTATTAGCAATAATAATATTTATTATAAATATTAAAAAATAAAAATAAAATAGTCTGCCTTTTAAATCCGTGACTGAAGATTAGTCAGATTTTTAATTAAAAAACTTTTTATTACCTACCCCAAAGACGGACTCTAACCAGAACTAAATAAGAAAAGATAACGCATTTTCGTGGTTACGGCCAATTTGAAGCCAAACTAAGCCGTACTTAAAAGCATTGCTAGAATAAATAAATATTAAATTGTTAATATTTTAAAAACTATAATTTTTTAAATAGACATCCTTATACAAACTTACCCTTATTTTTATTGCTTAATAGGACAAAGTAAAAAGATGGAGGTTTCTATTAGAAAAACCCAACTCCAACATATACTAAAGGCATTTGTTTAGAAAATATAAATTAAACTACATACCCAACATTGTGTAATAAAATAAACTTTTATTTATCAAATTTAATGTTTTTTTTCTTTTTGCGCTTAATCCGATTATGATATCACCTCGATCTTTTGGTCTACATTTTATTGATGTAGGAAACATACACAACATTATTAGCAATAATAATATTTATTATAAATATCAAAAAATAAAAACAAAATGGTCTGCCTATAACCTTTGAAATCCGTGACTGTAGATTAGTCAGATTTTTAATTAAAAAACTTTTTATTACCTACCCCAAAGACGGACTCTAACCAGAACTAAATAAGAAAAGATAACATAATTTTGCCCCGCAAAACGAAAATTTATGCATGACAGTATCTCGTTAAACATTATGTGGACTTATTCCTCTAGTAATTTTAAAAAATGGGAAAGCAGAAATAAGATGAAACCGGTGCGGGTTGATTTCTATTTTATACTATGTTGATAAGCGTTAAAATTCGATTATTACCAACTAAAAAAATACTGCATACACACAAAGAAGAAATGTCTTAATTCCAATCAATTTTCCTTATTTGACTTAAGACACCTTGAAGTTGTGTATAACTAAAAGTTTTTTTTTATTAATAAATGATATTTCTAAAAATAACTTTTTAGCATAAGCATAAAAGTAGGCTCAGTCAAGTAAATAAGATTTTTTAAATTTCATAATACAAATTTGTTTAAGTAGAGACTACCCATATGACTTTGTCTTGGCTAAAGATATTTTAGTTTTTCTGTAAAAATAGGATTTCTTGAATATCGTTTTTCTTGTAAAAGCCAAATTGTGTCTTACATCAAGAATAAATACTTATACAGTTTATTTTAATTAAAACGAGCTACCCCCTATAATTTCGTTATCTGTACACCTATAGAAAAATCTTGAAACAGGCCAATTTTTATTTTTAGGTGAACACACTTGTGTGCTTTGCTTGTTCACGGTTATTCCCTCCGCCCACCAATACAAATGTCAAAAATTTTCTCTTTAACAGACTTTGGTTTCTCAAAATCGGTTTAGTAGTTTTTGAGAAAATGTACCCTAAATACCTGGTGTCTTTACCCCTGTAACTATTTTATTTTTAAAATAGTAAAATAAAATTTGGTATGTATGTATATTACCTAATTGTGCAATATTGTATAAATTCAGTTGTTTTCTGTTACTTCCGGTTTAGCCAGAAATGACCGTAACTTTCTAGTTTAAAATGGGACAACCGGTTTATTTTTATTTATTTGAATAGACAATGCCATTACGAGTACAAATGACACTATATTGGCTACTTTTTACATCTAACCTGTAAAAATTTAAAATTTTTGATTTTGCGTTCCATTAATGCGACAAAAATTGTAAATTTTGGCCCCAAAATCATGAAAAATAGACTATAAACTATTTATTTGCAGTCACTACCTGGTCCAAGATAAAAATTAAAAAATTAAAATATTAAGAGGTTAGATGGCAAAAAGTAGCAAAAATATTGTACTCAAAATAATGTTTTTTAATTAAATAAATAAAAATATACCGGGTGTCCCCTTTTAAATAACAAAGTTTAGGTCGATTTCGATTAAACCAAAAGAAACTATAATATATATCACATTTGGGTGATATATTTACTTACCCAAGTTTATTTAATTATTTTAAAAAATAAAAAAAGTAACCGGGTCTAAAGACACACACAAGTATTTGGAGTACGTTTTGTCGGAAACTACTGATCCGATTGTAAAAACTAAAGTCTTAAGAAGAGAGAATTTAAAACCCTTTAAGACAAGGTATTACTTAACCCCCTTTTTATTTAAAAATTTTAACGTTTTGGTTGGTGGGTGAGGGGATAACCCTAGACATCCAAAGTATGATACAAAAATGTGCCCCCTAAAAATAAAGATTGACGTATTTGAGTTTTTAGTGTACAAACAACGAAATTATAGGTGGTGGCTCGTTTTTATTGAAATGCACTGTATATGATACGAATAATAATATTTAATAAAAAGATAATGTAATTTCTTAAAACAAGAAAATTGTTTTTTCACAAAAAAAAACCAGTTAAAAATATATAAATGAAAAATTCATATTTTACTTGTAAGAACTTAATTTTTTGTGTGTAGAAATATAATCAAGGCTATTAGTTAAAGTTAATTTTAACAATATATATCCTAAAATTTTTAATGCACTCTGTAGAATGCAAATATATATTTTTTAATTTTACATAAGAGTACTTAAATAAATATAATTGCTTTCTTAAAGCTTTCTTTTTAACTGATATTATAACGCATTTTTTATGTTTTAGATTTTCTTAGGAGTTGCTAATACTAACTTAAACTTGAAAACACCACTGGCAATATTTTGAGGTCTTTATATCGAATTGCAGCAAAAAGTATATTTCATATATTTTTTATTTTAAAATATTAATAACAATAAATAGAACTTTATTAACACAGGAAAACCAAAAACCAATAAGTTACTATCTGTTTATTAAAATGTTAGTATTAAAGTACTTTTAAAACTTAAATTGCAACAACAATTTTTTAATTTACTCCCTAAATTTAATAAACCTTAAAAAGTAAGTTTGAGAAAGCTTCTTATTTCAAAATTTTATTAATCTTAAAGCTTTCAACTACACGATAGCTTTTGTCATGACACTAGTGTTGTTGACACAAGTTTATTAATTTCCTTTGCAAAATTTTTAAACTTGTTTGACCTATTTTTGTCTTCAAAGCAGAAATAATTTAAAACTTGTATTTGCACTAGCATATTTTTGCTTAATTTTCAATATATTTAAAAACATTCCTTTCAAAGACATCGAGTTTTCCGACAATAACTTGGTTAGTATAATTAAGAAAATAATAACAATAGCAAAGCATTTTGTTATTACTTTTTTTTAAAATATTTTCAATAATTTCAACAGTTTCCGAATAATATTTGTAAAAACTTTTTGAAAATGTGACCTTAGCGAAAAGACTTTATTATTTTAAATGCTTGTATGCCAACATATTTTGATACGTTCTTATTTGTTTTTTGTTACTTCTCCCGTTTTAAAGAATATCACGTAAAACCCCTATAAAAAAAAACATCTAACGTCTTTCTTTTGGTATATTTGTTTTGGGAAACCCTTTTAATATTAAAATACTTCCAAAAACCCTTAACGGTAAATAAATAATTAAATTTTACGGTAGTATTAATTTATATTTTCAGGTTGAATAAGGTTTTAAAATTCAAAATATTGATCCTAAAAGATAATTATTAAGATTTTTAAGAAGAAGAGAGAGAAACTTTATACCCACTTGTTAATTTTGTTAAGTGTTATTTATATAGAAACATTTGCCAAAATTAATTATATACCGGGTGCCCACGAGATAACTGGCAGCTGACCGTTTGGGGACTTCTTGTTTGGACACCTAATAACTTTTACCTGACCGGACCCTTTTTTTCTGGTCTCCTGGACAAAATTAATAATTATTTCTTTTTGTTTGGTACCCTATAGGTGTACAGTGTACATATGTATAATTTAATAATTTAGACAGACATATTTATTTTAAGTTTATATAAGGCTGCTGAAATGCGAATTTAAATAAAATCCATGTGACAAGTCTCCTAAATCGGTGACAGTTTTACTGCATTACAATTAATTGTCCTTTTTTAAATTCCTTAATTAAACCCAAGACTAATACACACTTTTAGGGTACCAAACGAGAAAACCCAATCAGCACAAACTTTCCATTGAGCAATCCCCATATAAGTAAAGCATGCGTTCATACTATTTCTTGACCTTGCTGCAGAGCTGGGCTACACTACCAAAAAATGGTTAAGCTGTACCAAAGACAATTATAGTAGTGAAACTATAATTGTCTTTGGCTGTACATAAAGCATCGCGAGACGCGTGCTTTACCAATATGGGGATTGCCCAATAGAAAGTTTGCGCTGTTTGGGAAGATAATTATGTATTTTTGCCGAGGTGTCCAAACCAGAAAAAAAGGGTAAGGTAAGGTCAAATTTTATTAGGTCCCCAAACGAGAATTCCCCAAATGGAAATGAACCAACTAGCAGGCCTGTCATATTCTTAAAAAGTGTTACAGGATTTTAAAAATTTGGTTGTATGGTCAAATAGTAATGGCCACTGTCCGTGGATGAACAGTTATAAATGTCTAGATGCATTGGACTAAAGGCCTAGACAAAATAGCTGTATTACCTACTGCCCACTGGTTAGAGCTAATATCTGCATAGTAAAGGCTGTACTGTGCCTTAAATATATATATATATATATATATATATATATATATATATATATATATATATATATATATATATATATATATATATATATATATATATATATATATATATATATATTGAATTATTAAAGTTCTTTACTTCCGAAAGTAAATTTCTGTGGCACTATCGGTAAAACCGAAAATTCTATTTTACAGTAATAGAATATAGGGTTCATTAAAAATGTGTAAAAAATCGCATAAGCCCTTTTAAATTAATATTTGTGTTTTAACAAATTGGTAAAAATAGCAGTTAACAGGAACGCCGATTTCTCAAAAACTAATAATAGAGATAAAGATAGGTATAGTATGTGGTTCATGTTTTTTCCTGAAATTGCCTGTAGAAATAATTTTAAAAAATATATAGGGTGTTCCTTTGAAAATAGTAAAGTTGAGAGCACTTCTGGTATCACTGGATGTGCCACATAAAATCTAAAACGTCAAAAATCTGTTTTATATATATTTTTTCTAAATCGATAATAAACTAAATATAGTATACTTACAATAAATTTAAAAATATTATTTAAAAACAACTATTTACAAATAAATATTTCTGTTAAAGAAAGTGCTATGGATTTATATAAAAAAGAAAAACTTTATTAGGTGTTAGACTATATTTACTGATTTGATTGCGTAGCCTACCTACTGCAAAATTTTGGATGAAAATAATGAAAATTGGAAATTTTGTCGTTGTTTATGAAAATAAATTAACAGTTTCATATATGTTTTTAAAAAGCTTGTTATAAGAAAAAGCCGCTGCCCGAAACACCGCTGTCGCCGGACACCCATCCAAATTATGGGCGCGCATTTCACTGCTTAACTCCGGTGATCGACGCTCGCCGATACAACCGAAGCCGCCACAAGCGCGCCTTTTTTGATATGTTATTAGCCAACTGGGATACAAAGGGTACCTGAATATCTAAAACTTTCAATATCGCCCTGTAGCTTAGAAACTAAGTTGGCTATGATGGCGTTGTTTTACAAAAAGTATTGCTGGTTCGCAAAAACCGCAAGGTTCTATCTTTAATTATAACGGATATACCCCGCAGTTTCAACCGAAATGGGACACCCTGTACAAGCAACTCTTAAGCAACTATTTTGCTTGTAAATAAGTCAAAGTGCGTCCATTAGAAGCGCGTCGCATCGTAGCGGAGAACATAGGATTTATATGTTACAGAAAATTGCTCGTCCGTTTGTTTAAGGTAGACGCCAAAACTAAAGTAAATCATTATGTTAAGTCGTTCCTATTTTAAAATTATCACGAAGAGAGAGACAAAGAATTAAATTTATTAAGGCTATAACTTTTCTTTATTGGTAAACTTCTGAAATTCACATCTTACTTGCGTCAAACAAACAGCGCCATTTGCAATTTATCCTTAATACTTCGCGACGACCTATTTTTATTGTTGCCCTCACACCCTGGTTTATTGTGACAAAACAAATTTTTAAAGGCTCCCTAATATACCAATAAAAAGAATTTTCTTGTGAATCCCCGAATAAACACAGCGGGAACCCTAATAACAATAGCACGAGTTTTTGTATTGTCAGCTTTCTGTGGCAGGATCATTGTAAAATATTTTGAAAGCGATGATTTTTTAAACGGAAGGTTTTAAATTAAAAACGGATTTATAAATTGAGATGTTTGGGGAACTTTTTATTACATTTTTTTCGTAGCTCCTTTTATATGAAAATATCGTTTTAATCTTTAATGTAACCGGTATATGAAGATGGATAGCTTAAAAAATTTTCTGTTTATACTTCCCAAGTTTTAGGTGTAATGCTTTTGACAATTAACCGAGTTTAAATTTAAAAAGACCTAAAATTTGTTTATTTCTGGCTAAGAATGACAACTGAAGAAATAATGTCTTGTATTTGGTTAAAAAGCCTAGTAACCATGGTTATAAAATTAATGTAGTTAACCAATTGGCTTTTAAAATTAATGCTTGGCGATGTTATTAGAGCCCTCATCAGAATAATTTTAAACTAGAGTAGCGGAAGCTGACCTTTTATAGTTAAGTTTTTCTTGCTGTTAATATCATAGTTTTTATTATTCTTGTGATTTAGTTAATAAATGCAATAAAAAATACAAAAATAGTTACTCTACAATTGGCGCTGGTGTTGTGGTGGTTGTCATCATTGATTCCGTTACAAATTCTGCAATGAAGCAAAACGTGCAAAGTCGGCTTTGTTATATCTGCAGTTTAAATGTAAATGTTTAAAGCGTACGTTTTGTTACTTTATATAAAATTACTCGGAACATTAGATGGTAACTATTCTTTGTTTATTATTTTGTTTGAAATTTAATGTTTATTCTTCTTTAATGTTCAGTTTTTAAAAGTGCTTGCTTTTAGATGAGACACAAACCAAAATCGCATATTTCTGTAAATATGGTAAATATTTTTCAACATTTTTGATCTAGATACCCATTTTTATCAGCTGATTGGCCATGTTGCGCCATTGTGTCTCTTAATTTAAATTCCCAATAAAGATGACTATTTCTTTGTTTGTTTTAGTTTTTAGTTACATTTTAGAGATTAATATTATTATTCCCATATCAGATCTTATAGTGCAAGATCCCGAGAGCGGCAGACCTTTGTTATTTTATAAAAGCTAAAAGTATCTCAGCGCATGCTTCTGACACAAGTAGAAGCGATGGGAGACTAACAGGAAAACCATCTCAGGTATCCCTTGCCAGTATTGATAAAAGAGCAATATGTTGTAGTACATCAAAAAATAAGAGGCCCTTATTTTTTATTGGTCATTAAACGTTTTTAAAGGGTGAAATGCACCTCTGAAATTCTTTCTCAACAATTTTTTTCAAATATCTTGAAAACGTAATAAGAACGTTACGAAATCAAAACCATAATTGTATTTATCGAACACTCTATCGGCCTCTATTCATTTTTTTAAAGACTTAAAACAAAACAAATTTAAAGGTGGATTTCAGGGGTGCATTTTACCCCAAATGGCTGATAGAAAACAATACGTGTTTCTTATTTTTTGACGTACTACAAAATATTGCAGTTTTATCAAAATCAGCATGGGACACCTGGGATGGTTTCCTTTAAGAAGTTTGACTTATAAGAGGTACTAAAGTAACCTATATAAAATTCAGCTTTTACAAAGAAACGAAAGTTAAGTTTCAATTAATTAACCTTTGGTTACTTTGGTACCACCACACCCAGTGTGAGTCAAACTTCATAGCCTCCAATCGCTTCTACTTATGTTGGAGCACGCTCTGAAAAGCGTTCAGCTTTTACGAAATGATGAAGTTTTACCGCTCATGGGCCCTTACTATATTATAAATGTTGGACATTACTTATGAATTGGTGAATGTTTTTTTATACACACGGCAATTCCCATATATTGACGTACGGCATTTTTAGTTGGATCCAATTTTTTTGCCAAACTAATATTAAAACTTTTTCAGTATTTAATGATTTAATTAAAAAACCAGACTTACGAGGAATAAAAGGTCAGACAAATGTTTTATGTTCTGTGAAGTGGGAATGCACGAAAGAATCTTTAAAGGACTTGGGCGCCAGACGGGATGACATCCAAAGAGGTGCAAAAAATTTATGTTTTCAAAATTTCAAAAGAGCAAAAGAAGTCTTTACTTCAAAAAGTTTCTTTTCATACATCATGTCTTTTGCTCGTATACCGCGCTGCGCACATTCAAAAACCAGGGCAGTGCAAAATCCTTTGAAAAACTAAGAAAATTTTATTTTTAGGCTACAAAATTTACTGTCCTTACATTTTCCGACAATACCCAAAGCTAAGGGCATGCAAAGGCACCTTCCTTCTGGCGCTCATGTTAAACAATAAAGTACACGAAAAAGCAGTACTATTGTTTTTGTTTTTGTTTTATAAAAATAAATATTTTTTAATTGGATTTTTTAAATTATTTTATGTTCAGCTTTTAAATGTTTTTTCTCATACTCAACACAACATCTCTTAGACATAGTTTATTTTGAGTTTCATTTTGCCATTAATAACAATTTTAAAATTCAGTGGCCTATATAACTTTTCAAATTAAAACCGCTTAAGGTTTTGAGATCCAACTTAATTTTCCAGGTAAATGCTTACAATATCAACGAATTCTTCAGAAACCCGAATTTTCAAGGGTAGCAGAAAAATCAAAGCAAATCTAAATAAAGATTTTCCTCCATTTAGATTTTTGCTTGATGTATTCAGTAATTTACTTAAAAATACAGGCTGCCTCGAGGCATACCATCAGAATTTCGAAAACGATAAAGAGCTGGGTATCTGGGTTAATGAAGCAAAGTTGCCCATTTTAAGGCACAACAGTATTTTATTTTAAAAATTAAAATAAACATAAGCCTTTAAAAGCGAGTAAAGGAGTTATCAAAAAAAAAAACAAATCCAAATTTGCTTTTGTTAATATTGTGAATAAGTTACTTTTGTTATAATATTTATCTCTGTAATCTTGTTTGTAGAAAATTTGTACTATCAAATAATACCCTTAATTGCCATGTAGTCAATTTTACATTCTTTTAAAGGATAAAGATGTAATTTTAAGAATGTAGATTAAAATAATAAAACTGCGCCATATTAAAAAAATATATCATTAGGGGTTTGTGCTAATGGATAATTGTAAAAGATTTTAGTGCCTTTTGCGAAAACCGCACATCTCTTGCTGTTTTAGATGAAATTCCCTGTATATTTTTTAAAAAGGAATTCTTCAGACAATTTTACTATTCACTAGAGGTTTTACACTGGCAAAATGTCATGGCAACCAAAGTCGGTCTATTTAGGGTCGCGACATTTGGTCATATTGCTTTGACATGTGATGACGTCACATCTCCCATTTTCCGGTCATGTTGTTTAGTGCCGGAGATATACAGTTTATTGTATTATTAAAACAACCGCTTACAGTTTTTAATTATTATTAAGTTGTAAATTCTTTCACTTTAAATAAAAAACATTTAGAATTACATTTTTCAACAAATATCAAATTTCAAAACAATGCAAAATGAAATGAGCAAATTCTAGACGCCACTGGATTGATCATCGGCTTTGATTTTATCCAGTCTTGCCAACTTTTCTTCGTGGGGTGCCATTCGTTGCGTCCCCGACCTCGAACCACCTAAAAGTTGAGGATGTGTCGCAACCGATTCCCAGTATAAATATAAACTAACCTTAATGGCAACCTCCTCTTTTCTACTGATAAAACTTCTACTTTCTCCTACCTTGATAAAACCAACATGATTGTAGACAGCGATTATTTCCCTCAATAGAAAATAAAATAATCAGAAACCACCAATTTTCGGATAAATTTTGTTTAGATAAGTGATTAAACCACATGTGCTGTTTAATCGCAAATAAATTTCTGTCATCCAAACTACTTAGTTGTCAAAATTAAAAGAAAATGTCAAACTTTATTATCAGTAAAATTCTGTGTTGTTGCCTTTAATTAAGTTTTTCAGGAAATAATCTAGCCGTATACCACTCGACCTACAAATTTAAATTTCTTTTACCATTCAAATACTTTTTGTAAGATTGGTTTGGCAAATAGTTTCATGGACAATAGCTAAAAAGATTTCAAAATAAAAACTACTTGACCGCTGCGCGGTCTTGTGTTTTTATTAAGCGGCGTCCAGATAATTTGCCAAACATCCGTCCAAACCAACCAACCTATTTGCACGCTTCTTTGATGCAAAAAAACAACAAGCTTTGAATTACCGCGGAATTATTCCCCAAGCCCTTGGAACGACGTGAATTCCGTCCACGTCCACGTCTGCGCTATTCGGCGCGGCAAATTGTTGCAAGTCTGGACGCAGTATTAAATTATTGCACATTCAACTATTTTCCAAAAAAATCTTACCCAAAATATATGATAATTTTCTTTCAATTAATTTTGTCCAATCTCTATCAAGATTTGGTATGTCAAATATAAATATTAAGTTAAAAATTACTTAACAACTGTCATCTTAGCTGTCAGTAGTTTCTTCGGAATTAAAAAATCGAAAAAATTGTATGCAAGTTTGACAAGTTGGAAGTTATATTGTTCTTATTAATTATTGTTCATATTATTTAACTAAAAAAATGTTTGTATTAAAATAAAATGTTTATTTAACTCAGGAAATAATCTTAAAATATCTCTCGTGCATTTAATTTTTCCTGTAAAAATTGAAATACTCGTTTCTAAGTTATCTGTTTTAACAAATAGCATTTTGTTACAACAAAATTACTTAGAAACCCGTTTTACCGAGCTGTTTCAAAAAATTAATGCACTATGGATATAACCCTGATAAAACTTAGTTGGGTTAAATTAAAAAGGTAAAGAACTATTGTTGATTTATATGTAAATTAAAAGTTGAACACTTTCTTGTAATTCTCGTGAAGTGAGAGTGAGTGGGTCTTGTCGAATATCATTCGAGAATAGTTTTTTAGACAAAACATTTCTTTTGTTTTATTTAAGTTTGTTTCTTTTTGGTAATTTCGTTAATGACATTTAATCAATACCAGTCGTTTCACAGCTCGTGGTATTATTATAATTGTCATTCACGAAATTGCCAAGTAACCGACTTTCATAGAATCAAAATATTTTGTCAACAAAATTTTTCCTTTAAGATATTATATACAACAATTCTTAGAAGATACGTATACTATTTGCTATCCCTATCTTAATAAGTTTTTAAGAAAATGGCGTATATGTCATGTTAAGGGCAATTCTCGTCGATTTCTTAAAAATAAATGATTATTTAAAAAGGCTAATCTGATATTTTTAAACATATTAAATAAACCTTATATAATTTAACCGTCAAAATACAATTTGCCACAGAAATTGACTTTTGGCGGTAAAAATACTTTAATAATTCAAATATAATACACTACCTTAAACCTTAAATTTAAACTTTACACTAACTTCTTAATTATTTTGGTTATATAATATCTCATCGCTAAACCTAATAGTTCTTAAGATAATAATAGAGAGATATGGGTGGTGCTATAACGTCATGCGTAATTAACGTAAGCGCTATTATGACAGTTAAGTTATGCGCGATTCGATTTTACTGTCACTGGTGGTAATAACGTTACCGCATGGAGTAATTTGTGGGCTGATAACGCCGCGTGCTATTTAAAATAGCGTATAGAATTGCCATGCGCACAATATGTTTCTTTGTTTATTTTTAAAGTTTTAATATTTATTTCGACGATTTCTACAAATATTTATTTAATAGAGCCACAGAGTAAAGTTAAACTACTAATCTTTGATAAAGCCTTGCTATTTTATTTTTGGATAAATGTCGCAGGTGGAAAAGAAACAAAAAGGATAAGATTCGCGGCCTACAATGTCTTAGTCAAAATTCATCTGGAAGAGTGGGAAAACATACAGTAGAATGTGTTTAAAATAACGAAAAAACTTTAGTATTCGCACATTAAAGGATTTTTGTTTTTGAGTTTGTAAATTCGCAGACAGGTATAATTAACCGTTCGTAATACGACGTTTTCCATATCTCTAAAAACAAACACTAAATACCGCATGCGGTATTTAAATAGCGCCTTACGTAAATAACGAACGTAGGCGGTAACCAAAGTACCCATATCTCTCTAATGGTAAAACGCTAAGCTGCCTGGAAAATAGCAAATAAAATACCGGGTGCCCACGAAATTACTAGCAAGTCTGTTATTTTATAGAGAAGTGTTACATGATTTTGAAATTTAGGTTGGATATATGGTTAGATAGTAAGCAGATTTTTAATTTTTTAGATTTTATGTGGTATATCCGGGTTAACCGAAAGCGCTCTCAAGTTTGATATTTTAAATTGAGCGCCCTATATATTTTCTAAATATCAATGCTACAGGCAATTCCAAGAACATACATTTACCACATGCTATGCCTATCTTAATTGGTTTTTGAGAAAATGGCGTTTAAAAATGTCTTGTTAACCGGCATTTTTGTTGATTTGTTAAATAACCAATGATGATAGAAAAGAGCTTATGCGATTTTTTACACATACTAACTAAATACTATATCCTATTATCGTAAAAATACAATTCGGTTTTACCTGAAGTGCCACAGAAATTGACTTTCGGCAGTATAGAACTTTAAGAATCCAAGTGAAAAACACAATCTCTAAGTCTTTAGTTTAGTTTAAGTTTAAATTTAAGGCTTTGGTAGTGGTTTTCATTTGAAATATTAGGGTTTTTACAGCTGAAAATTAATTCCGGTAAAACAGTAGAATTGTATTTTTACAGTAATAGTATATAAGGTTAATTTTTTTACTGCCGCAAATTGATTTCTATAGCACTTCAGGTAAAACCGAAAATTGTATTTTTACGGTAATAGGATGTGAGGTTTAATAAATATGTTTAAAAAAATCGTAATATCCTGCTTTTATCATTATACATGAGTTTCACAAATTAATTAAAATGGCCTTTAACGACATTTTCTTAAAAACTAATTAAGATGGATGGTGGTTGTACATATATTTACTTAGAATTACCAGTAGAATCCATTTTCGGAAAAACATACGGGGTGTTTTATTTAAAATGGCAAAGCTAAGAGACATTCTGATTAAACCGTCTACGTAAAAAACCAAAAACTTAAAAATCTGCATCCTACACAACCATACACACCAAAAATTCAAAACCGTATTTTTTAGAGAAAATAACAGGGTTGCTAGTAATTCCATGGGCGAGGGTAGTTGGCCACCCTGTATTTTATTGGAAAATTATGTTATTTATATAAACTTAAAGACCTATAAAAAAAATCGTTTTCATCTAGGATCGCTCCGGTGGTTATTCTACCTTTGGGGCATCGACTTTATAGTATCTTAAATTCGCCAGCATTTACCTGGAAAATTGGGTCGACCCGCCAGTCCTAGAAAAGCTTTTAATCTAAGTGCCTATATAGGTCACCAGATTATAAATGTTTTAACTAAAAATAGTTAAGTAGAAAGCTTTGAAAAGACCTTATAATGTAAAAAGCGCTTTATTTTAGAAGTTCATATACAGCGTGTCTACTCAATTTTTAGTTTCTTTTTATTAACTCATTTTTAATTTTTGGAAATTTTGGGTTTTTATTATAACTCGCCCAAAAAATAACATCTAATCAATGAATCCGCCGAACCAATATAGAACATATATCTTCATATCTTATTTCCTCGAGAATTTTTTTTCCTGGATATACAGGGTTTTTAATAATAGGCTACCCATTTTAATATTTGACATATTTTTTTTAGTTTATCCAAAAACTTTTTATTTTACTAAAGTAGAGCTAACTCTAATAAGTAGTGCTTCATTACACGGCGTAGCAAACCTTCGTTTATTCCTTTAATTTTTCACGAATTTTAGCTTTTAAGTTCCTTGATTGTACCTGGACGACTCAGAAACAGTTTTGCTTTTAAATATTCCCACAGGAAAAAATCGGGTGCCGTTAATGAACCACTTTTTATCTAACATTGAAAAATCTCTTAAAGTTGGTGGAGGTTATTTAGAAGAAGTGATTTTTAAAAGTTAGAATTAAATTAGCCTAAAATTTATAAGTTATTAGAAATCCCATCTGTAATTTAGTATACGTAATAAAAAGTGTGTTTGGTAAACTTTTAAAAAAATGTAATTTAAATATTACAATAGGTAGCCTAATATGAAGAACCCTGTTTATACACGTAAGTAAAGGTAGATTTTTATTTTAGAATATTTTATCATAAAAAAAAACCAACATTTTCTTTATACCAAAAGTACTATCAGATATTTTTTACCTTTTTAATACTCAAAATAACAGAACAATCACACTAAGTTTCAGATTTTTAATTAGAATCCGTCAAATTACAGGATTACATTGACAGGTATTTAATAATTACTTTGAAGGTTTCCATAGCAACTCAAGTCTAATTGTTGCCGTTCTGCATAGAACTAACCAGAACAGACGACTAGTTTGAAACTTCAAGGTTCTCCCTTCAACATACTAAAATAATATGTGTTTTTAACAGTTAATCTTTTTTCCCGTCACAGAAAATAATAGTGTATTATACGCGAAAAAAAAATAGATTTTAGCTCTTGGTTTATTGCCTCCCTTCGCTTCGCGTCGGTCAACAACTTAACCTCGAGTTGAAAAACTATTAAATATGCAAATTGGTTTATTTGAGAGAAAAATTTTTTAACATTTTTTGTGCGATAACAAGCGAATTTTCGCTGTTTTGGCAGTTCTTAAGATTTCTTTACACATTACATTTTGAACTACTGTTTTTTTTTTAAGAAATAGTTTGCCTATTTAAATGTTATTTTTAATCCTTAACTTCTTTTCCTAATAACAATTTTCGATATTATAAAAAATAAAGATGATTTTCTGCACAAAAATAATATCTTATAATGGAATTTTTGGGTTTTTCAACATGAAGAACTTTTATAAGAAGAAAAATTCTATTACAAAAGTTTTCCATATAGTGCAAACTTAAGTTGGCCCGCTGTAGATTAGTTAAAGCTATACGTAATGTCAACGAATGTCAATTAGACAAGTCATAATTTCTAGAGTGTTAGGTGTATTAAAATTAAATTTAAAGAAAACGTAAATGAATGGAAAAAAAGTATTCGAAATTTAGGTTTTACAACAGTTGACTTTGGTAATGAAGTTTTAAATGAAACACCCGCTATATTTCAACATTTTTGAATTTCTCACACAGTTTCTTATCAAAATAAAATAATTGGATGAACTTGGCACACTGGAACTGGATTGATTAAGCAGACAGCACACTATCGCGGAACGGAATAAAAGCGAACGAAAATTTTAAAAGCATATAACTAAATGGGAGATCCTCGGTATTCCGATTTGCGATAGTGTGCGGACTCACATTTAGTTCTGGTTAGTTCCATTCCACGATAGTGTGCTTTCTGCTTTAGAAACAATTTTTATTATTGCATCTAGGTTGCCATGATCGTACGCAAATCAATCTAAGAATCTCTTAGTCACCAGTATAAAAAAAAGGATTAAGTTAAAATCACGTTTTCCGGTCTAAGTATTGGGTGGTATGTGGTATGAGTAAAAATGAAGTAGGTACTATATTAAGAATCATATACTTTGATTTTTCCTTATCAAAGCTTATGAAAAATAGCATAGTATTTTCTTCAACTTAAAGTATGTACTTTTATTTGAAGTAAATACTACGAAGTAAATGATTATACTTGTAGTATAAGCACCTACTTAAATTTTATTTACACGACCCTATATTTTCTAAATAGCAACCATTTTTAGACAGACACTTCAGAAAAAATTACTCTTTCCTTAGAAAAATAAAATGCCAATTTATGCGCGTTTGAATTTGAAATAAGAATATATATTAAACATTCCATGTTAAACATCTTCTAAACTATTCGGTTTGGTATGATATACCACAGTTTACTTCACAAATAAAAATCTAAATGGGTCAGATCCGGTGAACTGGGGTGCTATTTCATGATTCCTTGGAAAAGTTTCCGGGCAATATCCAGTTATTAAGAAACAACCTCTAGTTTTAATAAGATGGGACCCCAACCGCATTTAGTTTTTTGCGTTAGAAACTGTTTAAATATAACTTTTTCTAGAATATGGATAGGTAGAATTATTTTAAAATAGTTTTTTTAAAATTTTTATTTTTCTTTAACTTACTTAAGCATTTTCAATTATTGATCTTGGGTAGGGTCAACCAGATTCATAAAAACCCGTTCAAGAAAGGATCTTCCAATCTCTACCCGTGTTCATAAATTGATCTTGTCTTAACTCGGGTTGAATCCTGCTGATCCAGGAGAAAGCCAGGGTTATTCGGGTTAAACGGAAGTGTCAAAATAAGCTGTTTTGTTTTTTAGGTTTTAATAACATGGGCCAACAAGAAATAATAGTGATCAGTACTTTTGACCGGACCTACCTATCTTTATGTATTTTGACGCGCTGAATCCAAATCTAAAGTCAATTTGCAAAAAAAAACAAAAATCGGAAAAAATTGGAAATTTTTTAAGATTAAAATGTAGGTAAAAAATATAGGGGTCCGTGGGTCCGCAAATTTCTCGTTCTTAAGATTTAGGGTGTTAAACTTGCTTCTTTTATAGTTTAAAAATATGAAATTAAATAATTGTTTTCCTCTTAAACTAAATAAAATAGAAATAAAAATATCAGACATAAAAGCTGTATTTTTAATTACTTAATCCAAAGAAAGCAAACCGTTTTTTTATTAGAAATATTTAATTAGTTGCCGCTCCTGAGGCTACTAGACTTATTAAATGTAATTAAATTAGTAATAAACAACCATTTTAATGCCATAAATTACATTGCTAAATTTAAACACAATTGGGTAAAGGATATGTAAAATTAAAAAAAAAACATTTGCAAACCCATGTTTATATAAACTTTTAAACATATTTTTTTAGTAGAATCTTCCCT